>CBVK0102431360.1:0-40060 GCA_900067695.1 Picea abies | reverse complement strand
GGTTTCTACATTTTAAAATAAATTTTCATCCTTAAAATCATCCCTAGTTGTAGGAAAATAGTATTAGGCGAGTAGCTATGGTGTATATTTTGCTTTTCTTAATGTTGTGATACACATAAATTTCATCATCCTCTGCAAGAAAGTATTCTATGTTGAATATTATGTAGATATCATCCCATCTCATAAAATATTCTAACCCATTGTGGTAATTTTTGTTGGACATCAACACATTACTTGGGTTTTTATCTGGTACAGGTACAAGAGTTGGGGGATTTTTTCCACTTCTTGTATGTGGTCTCAAAATTTTGTTGTCTTGTTTTCCTCTATAATATAAATCCACAATAATTCTATCTGAAGGCTAACATGGAAGTGAAACATATTTTAAATCAAATTAAATGCATACTTGAGAGTTTTACGGTTTTGCAGAGTAGACGAGTGTTATCTCAATGATGTAGTTGATATAGATTCTTTCGCACTCTTAAGTTTTGTATAGTGCATGATAAGGGTTTCAATTTATATTTTGAGTGTTTCTGACTTTTCCGGAACCCTATGAATTTAATATAAGTGGATTACATCATGTATTGGGTGAGGATAGTAAAATGTCATTAATGCTTTTGGGAAATTTCTTTGTGTCCACTTTTCAGGATAACGTTATTAGAAGGACTTATCAAGAGAGAGAAGTAGTCAAACAAGTCAATCATGACATCACCTTTCCGATAGTGTCATTCGAAGGACATATCGGGAGAGGGCTATTGGGATGGGGTCCTTGGGAAGTATCATGGAGATTAGGATTTATGAAGAAGCTTCCTTATGTAAAAATCCTTAATTATTTATCGTGAATCTTATAGACATGTGTCCACTAAGGGAACTATGTGTGTATTATGATATAATTTGTTAAAATCCATTTCTGAATCCTTAGTTGTTTTATTTGAAATTTATGTTTGCTCGCTACATCTATCAAGCATTTTTAACTTTAGATTATTTCTTTAGAGTTACATATCATCGAACAGGGTCTTCGGAGGAGAGCTATCACGACATGTCGTTACATGCATGGAAATACAATGAAAAGCCTCTGATTGGTTATCATTTATGACCTCAGGAATTGTGCTAATTGAAGATGTCAATAAAGGTATATGTGATTGGTCTTAAGACTATGATCATAGAACCTCATTAATCTACAAGAGAATACAATTCAAAATAAAGTCCTCAAGACACTAGTAGGTTGGGTGCTTGGGTCTATTCATGTTCGTGAATCCTAATAGAATCAACGAAGTAGAGACATATGGTCCCTCTCGTATGGAAGACATAGGCTCATGGGATATTCCAATATAAATGAACCTAATATGACCTACCTGATAGGTTTTCATATTCAAATTTTCACTTCACAAAGTGCATTTATGATTCTGATGGGATAATTCGATAGATTTTTTAGTAGGTTCCTTCACGATAGTTTCAACATCACAATAATATCTGGTTAGTGGTCATATTTTAATGACCTTTTTTTAGCCCGATGATATTTCTAGAGTCTTTTACATTGGATCACAATTGTCTTGGAGGGGGGGAGTTTATACATGCATCAGATATTTGGATGAGGAGAAATATGTGGGATAAGACTAAACCATAAATTATAATCAACAAGACTAATCCAATACTATCATATAATATTTATTCTTCACACCCATCAAAGTTGCTAGATCCGATCACCTACCTTGTCATAATAGTATGTGTATATAATTTTAGATAGGGGTTTCCATCAATTTCTCTCAATATGGAAGCAATTGAAGGGTGGTTGTTGTAGCCACAATATAACATTTCCCTCGATAGTCAAAATGAATTCCATATTCCTTGTTCTAGACCTTTCTACCTCACATAAATGGGAGGTCCATTAGATAGATGTTAAAACCAACTTCTTGCATGGATATTTGCAATAATAATCTATATGGAAAAACCTCCTAGATATGTTCATAATGACTTCATCCTTGTATGTCACCTTAAGAAATATCTCTATGGTATTAATCAAGCTCCTTGATCTTGGTATGCTAAAATGTATATCTTTCTTCTTGACACCATATTTTTAAAATGTCATTTGGACCCCAATGTCTATACCAAGAAAGTAGGAATCCATCTCATAATACTTTTTCTTTTTGTTGACAACCTATCCTCACTAGTAGTGATCCTAAACTCTTAACCCATGCAAAATCCATCCTTAAAAATGAATTTGAAATAATAGACTTAGGTTATTTTCATTATTTCCTTGGCCTCCAATTATTGCAAACGAAGGAAGCATTTTGTCTTTCCTAATCTAAGCATGCATGTGACCTTCTTCATCCCTTTCACATGGAATATTTTAAACCAACCCCTTCTCCCTTCTAGTATGGATTCAAACTTTGTGCCACCTATACTACACCCGAATTAGAAGCCACTTTGTACTATCAATTAGTTGGTAGATTTTTTTTTACTCATACCCATCCTAATATTTCTTTTGTTGTTAGTCTTGTTTCTTGGTATATGAAAACAACCCATGAAATCCATTGGAAACAATAAAAAATGATATTTTTGTATATCCAGGGTACAAATTAGTTTGGGATACATTACAATTTAGGGGGGACTCCTTTGTTGGTTGGTTTCACTGATTCTGATTGGGTCGACGAACCTAATGATAAAAAGTCTAATGTGGGTTACATTTTCAACCTTGGTTCTATACCTGTCACTTGGGATTCTAAGAAACAATAGGCTATTTCGCTTTCTTATACATAAATATAGTACCAACCAACTCTTAATGCAAGCCAAGAATCCTTATGGTTTTGACAAATCCTTTCATAGTTTGGATTCCATAAACAACATCCGACCATACTTTGGTGTGATAGTCATAGTGCCATCAAGATTGCCAAATATCTAGTTCAACATCAGTGCATAAACAAATTGAGCTACAAGTGCACTTCATTAGATATATCATTTATGATCGTGTTCTTGAAGTGTTATTTTCCCCTACATATGATTAAGTTGCGTACATTTTCACAAAGTATCTTAGAGAAGTGAAGTTTTCCAAACTTTAATCTATGTTGATAGTTCAAGAAGTTTTCATCAAGGGGGGATATGATCTAATGCCTCTTTCCTAATCCTTGTGTTTCACCTTTGTAAATCCTTCAATCATATCCTAAGTTTTTCTTAAGGGGGGATGTTAGGATATTTAGACACTTAGGATTTAGTTAAGATCAAGTTCGTCTAATGTGTCTTTAGGTAAAAGTGTGCTTCTTTTGTATGCATTAGTATTCATTTGTAGTTATGTAATATGATGGTCATGATATGTTCTAAACATAGACTGATACAAAAAATCATATTCTCCTCAATACTAATTGCTATTGATCCATGTATTAACACCTGATTGGTCCATGATCTCTATTTAAAGAGCATGGACCATGTATTAACACCTGATTGGTCCATGATCTCTATTTAAAGAGCATGGAAGGTTATTTGTTGAAGATCGACTATGAGAAACTCTTAAGTAATTTTATTTTCTTTTGCATTAATATATTTCATCAAGTGACGATGTTGGCTAGGGTCATGGATTATTTCTCACTTAGATGGTTTTAACCATGTACAAATACTAGTGTATTGATCTTTGATCTAGTTGTGTGAATGGGTTTTTAAGGTGTTCATCCTTTGTGGAGATACCCTATTTTTTCAAACACACTTAATTATTACATGAAATTATTTTGATGAAAGTTATCCAAAGCTACTCCATTGGAAATATTATTGTTATTGATTTCAAAGATAGGGGGAACTTATAGATTTCCAATATAAATATTACAATCCTACATATATCCAAGGTAAATATTGTAATATGGATAGTTGAAAGTATTATTTTTGGATTTTTGATGGTCATTTTGGATACCCTTCTTTTGAAGGAATTTTTACCCTAAATACCTATCTCAAATGGGACCACAAGTTATATGGTTGGAAATATTATTCTGATACCTTTCCAACGGTATATGGAATTCCCTCTAACTCCCTAGGAATGTGATACCTTTCCAACGGTATATGGAATTCCCTCTAACTCCCTAGGAATGAGGAGATATGATTTTTTTTTCCAACAACCCAACTAGAAAATTGAGGTCAGCTCAGCTAATCTTTACAAATCGACCCTGAAAGTAGGGACATAATTACTATAAATACAAGATAGATGTGCACATTTGTAGTGTAACCAAGTAAGATATCAAGTATGAGGTGCACATAAGTGATGTGAGGTGTGATAAAGGTGTTGGGGTGTCTTTTCTGGATCTAAAGGTGTGCAAGAGAAGTCTAAGGGATTTTATTGGGGTCTTTCTTGTTCTCAAGGTGCGCTATTATGAGGTTACGATGTTTTCGTCCATGTGATGTTGTCGTATGCGTTATTATCATGTTGTGATGTTGTTGTCATTGTGATGCTGTCATATGTGCTATTTTGATGTTGTGATGTTGTCATCACTGTGATGTGTCGTGTGCATTATTCTAAGGTTGTGATGGTGTCATCACTATGATGATGTTGTGTGCACTATTTTGAGGTTGTGATGTTGTTGTTAGGGATTATATTTTGGAATGATGCTATGAGGATGGTTAGGGAATGAAGGCTACATGTGAATAGGGTTTGAATAATTGTTTTTGGAATGAAGCATGCATGTGAAGTTAGAAGTACTTTGTGTATGAAGATCTTGGGTTGGTGTCTACACATATCTTGTTGAGTTGGTGCCTAGGTGAGGGGATTGGTGTCCCAAGTAGGTTGGTGCCTACAAATATTGTAACACTAGGTTTGTTCCTATAGGTGATGTCAGGTTGGTGCTTAGTTGAGGAGATTGGTGTCTCGTGTAGGTTGGTGCCTATATATTGCTGAGTTGGTGCACAATAAAGGCTATTGGAGTCTCTATTTTGTTTGTTCCTACAATATTTGTAATAGTAGTTTGGTGCCTACATGAATTTATAAAGTATTTTTTTGTGGTTTTCTACCGATTGGGTTTCCATGTTAAACTCTTTGCATTGTGATTTGATTTTATATGTGATTATTGTTTTTGAGTTAATGAATGATTGATAAATGGTTAAATAAAAGAAAAAGTATCTTGTACTAATTCACCCCCCCCCCTCTCAGAATAAGAATAAGTTCAACAATTGGTATCAGAGCAGGTTCCTTCATAAACAATCTAACCGCTAGAAGGTAGATCTCAGGAGCACACATGGCTATTAAATAAGGCTTCTTCACAAAAAAGGGTCCATTGTTTGATGGAACAAACTATGCATTATGGAGTATAAGAATGTGGACTTATCTAATGGATCTTTGTTTTGATATTTGGAAACCATTCACAAATGGTTATACATCCCCAACAACTCCACCAACAGATGTCGTCGGGAAGAAGCCTAGTGAACATTATGCAAAAGCCATGAATGCTATATTGAGTGGTCTATCAAAATCATAATTTTTCAAGGTGATGTATTGTAAAACAAAAAAAGATATTTGGGGCAAACTTCAAAACATCTATGAAGGTGATGAAAAGGTGAAGACGAAAAATATCCAAACTCATAGAAGATAGTTCAAGAGTTTGAAAATGAAAGATGAAGAAAATGTTGCAGCCTATTTTATTTGAGTGGATGAAATTGTCAACACCATTAGAAGACTTGGTGAGGAGGTTGAAGAATTAGTGATTTTGAAAAAAATTCTCAGGTCTCTCCACTTAAGATTTGATTCCAAATTCTATGCCAATGAAGAAATGAAGGATCCAGAGAAACTAACAATGGATGAGATGCATGGGATTCTCAATGCATATGAGATGAGAACATAAGAAGAAAATCCAACAAAAAAGGAAACAACTTTCAAATCATCAAAGAAGACCAAATGAAACAAATTCTCTAATTGTTCCATCCATGAATCGAATATAAAAGAAGCACAACTTGTGAGAAAGTTAAAAAGAGGATCTGGAAACAACAAAGGTAAGATACCCCATATGTTTTAATTGTGGTAGAGTAGGGAATTTTGTTGCTAAATGTAAATATGCAAAAAGGAAAGATGGTGATGATGAGGACAATAATTTCAAAGAAGAACATAACAATAGAAGCAAATCTTATATACAAAAAAGAGAAAAACATACTAAGAAGAAGATTTTTTACTCTAGAGAGGATAGTGGCTCGTATGAAGAAAGTGATGGCTATGTTTATAATATTGACAAAGAAGAAACCCTCTTCATGGCCATGGATACAAAGTCTATTGATAAATAAAGTGAAGACAATAAGAAAGAAAAAGAAGAAGAAGAAGAATACATTGATGGGGAAGTGAATCTTGAAGTAGAACACATTAGTTCCTTAGAAGAAATATATAGACTTAGAGAAAATAATAGAAAAAACAAAGAGAAATTGTAAAAATATGAAGAGGAGGATCATTATATTGAAGATACAAAGAAGAGAATTTTCATCCTGAAGACTCAACTATAAGAGGGAAAAAGGATAGAAGAAGTGGTGAGAAGCCAACTATATGAAAAGGAATAAAATTGCAAGAAGCTATAAGATGAAATAGTTTCGTTAAAAAGGGAACTTGAGAAAACAACTAATAAATTAAATAGAAGATTGAAGTTTGGAAATAGTACTGAAATATTAGATAATATTCTTAGTTTTCAAAGGTCACCATTCATCAAGACAGGTCTTGGCTACGATGAAAAACAAAAGACCCCCGAGGGAGATGTAAGCAATAAAGTCACACAAAAAAGGAAAATAAAGAAATGCCTAAAAGATCTGTTAATATTCTCAAAGGCTCCATCAACAATGAAAGAAGAAACATGAAAGGAAATGATGACCAACAAAAATCTGTTTCTACCCACAAAAATGAGCTCAAAAGAGTTTTTCCACCAAGAAGACCTTTCACAAACTGGTACCAAAATGTCTGCTGAGGAGCTAGAGAAAATAATAGAAAGAACAAAGAGAAATTGTAGAAATATGAAGAGGAGGATCATCATATTGAAGAAACAAAGAAGAGAATTTTCATCCTGAAGACTCAACTAGAAGAGGAAAAAAGGATAGAAGAAGTGGTGAGAAGCCAACTATAGGAAAATGAATAAAATTGCAAGAAGATATAAGATGAAATAGTTTCATTAAAAAGGGAACTTGAGAAAAAAACTAATAAATTAAATAGAAGATTGAAGTTTGGAAATAGTACTGAAATATTAGATAATATTCTCAGCTTTCAAAGGTCACCATTCATCAAGACAGGTCTTGGCTACAATGAAAAACAAAAGACCCCCAAGGGAGATGTAAGCACTAAGGTCACAAAGCCATAAAAAAAGGAAAATAAAGAAAAACCTAAAAGATCTGTTAATATTCTCAAAGGCTCCATCAAAAATGAAAGAAGAAACATGAAAGGAAATGATGACCAACAAAAATTTGATTCTACCCACAAAAATGAGCTCAAAAGAGTTGTTCCACCAAGAAGACCTTTCACAAACTGGTACCAAAATCTCTTTGTTGGCTATTGTTTTTCTTGCAATAGATTTGGTCATAAAGAAATAGATTGCAAAGCTTAGACAAGAAGTGATCATGTGAGAGATATAAACAAAGGTTCTTATAAAACTGCAAAGAATGATTATGTGAGAAACAAAAGTAAAAGTTCTCATGGCTTTGTTGATAGAAACCACAACTCATTTGATCCCCTACTTGACTACAATGGTGGGTGTTATAAGTGCAATAAATATGAGAACATAGCATGTGTAATACCCCCTAGGTCGAACCGCAAATTGTATTGTACATATAGGCTGGTGAGACGAGATTATTAGGCCAAAGTGCCTTTGTATATGTGTTTTGAGGCCAAAGTACCTGTGTGGTTAAAAGTTGGAGAACATGGATGCTTAAAGTCTAGTGAACCTATCATTGTGAAATGTAATCAGACATGATGATATTAATAAAATACATCATTTTAGTAGACCCAATCATATGAAAGAGTATGGGGGGATATAACTCCACACTAGAGGGAAAGGTAGATAAGAGTCTAGGAAGAAGGGATAAGCCAAGGGGACTTAAGCCAAGGATATATTATAATAATATTTCCTAAAATATAAATTGTGGGATATTTAGTTATCCTAAGTTCCTAAATGTTGGGAATGAGTCACCAAGTGGATTCAATCTAGGTCATAAGGTGACAAGTGTTAAGTTAAAGGCACACACATACATTGTTGGGACTTAGTTCATTTGCATCATTCACTAATTATTCCATCTTCAACTCTTGTCATATGTACCATTTGGAAACCATCTACCATACCTGCACTTGCTAAGCTTTGGGGAGTTGTTGTAATGAGTAACCTGGGAAAATTGAGTTGAAGATGTGGATTTTTAGGCATGTGTGCTATTAAAGAAGTGGGTTGTCAGGCCCGTGAGCATTCTCTCCAGGTGAGAGGAATGTTGGGATTTTTTTTTCGAAGGTACCAACGTGTCAAGTTGCAACTACATGGCTCTGAGATTTCCTGTTTGGCCTGTTGTTGAATCCATAGAAGGAAAGTGGGTCAACCGAAGGACTGTTGATTAGAGAAGGGGAAAACTTCCTAGGGTGGGATAGGCATGTGGGGAATGAGATATTGTAGGCTGTCTGCTAGAGTTGGCACCTTAATTTGAGAATTTTTGTTGTTGACAAACCTTATCCTGACTTACGATTCCTTTGACCTGGTGGAGTTTTATCCCCAACTCATGGGTGATCTGCTGCTGAGGGATTATGTGTAGAATATTCTATGGCCGGGAGAAAAGTATGAGGTCTACAAGAATTTGGTGACTTTATAACGTATAAGTGTCTTCTGTGTATTTTATTTAATTACTGTGTGCATAATTGTGTATTTCAGTTATGGTTTTTTTTCTATATTGTTATGCATGTATATATTTGTTGTAGTTTGTATAATTATGTGCATATGTAGAGCATTTTTATTTAATTTAATGGTATCAGAGTTGGAAATTTCATGTGGCATTTCCCATCTCAAGGCTGTGGATGCTACAATGTGGTGTCGAAGCAATTTTTGTTGATATGATGGTAATGGGGACAATATAGAACATGATTGTATAAGCAACATAATAAATAAGGAAGAAGATGTTCTTCCCAAACATAAAGAATAATACAAAGAGGTGTGGAAAAGGAAGCAAGAAGAACAAAAGAAGGAAAAATGAAAACTTTCACTTTATGCTCAAAATGAAGGGAAATAATGGTACATTGATAGTGGATGTTCAAAACTCATGATAGGGGACCAAACCAATTTTCTCACCTTGAAGGAAGAAAAAGGAGGCAGGGTTACTTTTGTAGATAATGGATTTGCAAGGATAGTTGAAAAAGGTATTGTTATCTTGATAATGGAAATACCAAGACATAGAATTCCCTGTATGTTGAAGGGTTAAAGCATTTTTTTATAAGTGGAAGTCAAATCTGTGATCAAGGATACAACCTCACATTTCATTATAAAGGGTGTGATATAAGGAAAACAACTTCAAGAATATTAGTGGAAAATGCAAATAGAACCTCAAGTGATGTATACATACTCGATGAAGTCAAATAAGAAAAATGTTGTATGGAACAGAATCTAGGAGTGATATCTCTCTCATATTTTTAGTAAATAGAAGAACAAGCTTCGGGGGAGAAGTCCTATTCCATTGATTTCAAAGGGGGAGAATTTTCAAATAGAGGAATAATTGCAGACACAAGGAGAGTTGTGGACAAAGGGAGTGTTACTAAATTTACTAAGGGTTTCCATAAATGACAAAGGGGGAGATTGTTGGAAATATTGTTATCATTGATTTAAAATGTAGGGGGATCCTATATATGTCCAAGATAAATATTTCAAGATGGGGATTGTTGAAAGTATTATTTTTGGATTTTTGATGGTCAGTTTGGATACCCTATATTTTAAGTAAATTTTATGCTACCTACCTAACTCAAATGGGATCATAAGTAATGTGGTTGGAAATATTATTATGATACCTTTTATATGGAATTCCCTCTAACTCTCTAGGAATGAGGAGATATGAATTTTTCCATCCAACAAACCAACTAGAAAATCGAGGTCTGCTTAGCCAGTCTTTATAGGTTGGCCTTGAAAGTAGGGACATAATTAATGTAAATATAGGATAGATGTGCACATTTGTAGTGTAACCAAGTAATAAATCAAGTTTGAGGTGCACAAAAGTGATCTGAGGTGTGTAAAGGTGATGGGGTGGATTTTTGGGATCTAAAGGTGTGCAAGAGAAGTCTAATGGATTTTCTTAGGGTCTTTATTGTTCTCAAGGTGCGTTATTTTGAGGTTGTGATGTTCTCGTCACTATGATGCTTCCATATGTGCAATTTCGATATTATGATGTTGTTGTATGCACTATTCTGATGTTGTGATGTTGTCGTCAATGTGATGCTGACATGTGCGTTATTCTAAGGTTGTGTTGTGGTTGTCACTGTGATGTTGTCATGTGCGTTATTCTAAGGTTGTGGTTTTGTTTCCATGGGTTATATTTTGGATTGATGCTATGAGGTTGGCTAGGGCATGAAGGCTACATGTGACTAGGGTTTGAAGGATTGTGTGTGGAATGAAACATGCATGTGAAGTTAGAAGTACTTTGTGTATGAAGATATTGGATTGGTGTCTACACATATGTTTTTGCATTTGTGCTCAAGTGAGGGGATTGGTATCTCTAGCAGGTCGGTTCCTACAAATATTGTAATAGTAGGTTGGTGCCTACAAGTCATGTTGGTTTCGTTCTCAGTTGAGGAGATTGGTGTCTCTGGTAGGTTGGTGCCTACATCTTGATGAATTGGTGCTTTGTTAAGGATATTGGTGTCTCAAGTAGGTTGGTTCCTATAATATTTGTAACAGTAGGCTAGTGCCTACATGAATGTATAAAGATAAGTTTTATGGTTTTTTCCTGATTTGGTTTCCACGTTAAACTATGTGCATTGTGATTTGAGCTTATATGCAATTCTTGTTTCTTAGTTAATGAATTATCGATGAATGGTTAAATAAAAGAAAAAAAATATTACACTGATTCACCCCCCCTCTCATTATAACCATAATTTCAACACACTCATCCAGTAGAGGAAATATTCTCAAAGTGGGGAATCAATTCTCTTAGAACGAATAATATCACAAGTAGCTCCAATTCTCCAAGACAAAAATGGATCACTAGTGCTCCAAGAACACCAGGAAGAACATCATGTAGGTTGAATAAATTCATTAATTTTCAAAGAATAATGTGCCTCTTTTTTTCAAGCTTGCCTATTGTAAAACCCTAAAACAAATTCACCATTAACTTGAAAAATAAAGGAAAAAACCTCAAACCAATTAAAAGAACTAGCAAAACCATCTAATAAATAAGGAACAATATTGAGAAACGCAAAATAATAGAAATAAAATAAAGAGTTGGGACAAAACAAATAAAGTAGAAGGGAAAAAAGGCTTACCTTCCTACAATATTCTTTGTCTTTCTTTGCAATCATGGCTATTTGTATTTCATCCTCTTGTAGAAGCACCCCATATTCCTCTTCTCTCATGTGAAATGTAGAAATGAAACAAAACCTTACTTTTTCCTCTTTTTAAGAGTAGTGTTGTAGTTTTTTCCACCTCTTCTAATAAATAAATAAATAAATGTACCCTTTTCTTTGTTGATCTTGATCTTTCCCCTATTTTTTTTGTCATATATTTTGATGTAAAACCCTTAATAAAATCCAGGGGAAAAGGATGCATACTTATCTTAAAGTGTATAAACCTTGGTGAATCTCACTAATTCTTAAAATTCCAACCATAAAATATTTGGCAATATTTTTTTAAAATTATTCTAATTCTAAGTATTTTATATAGTTTCTAGAAAATTTTAGCAAATTTTAGAGTAAAATACTTTATGCTATAAAATTTAGGTGAATCATTTTAGAAAAAATGGAAATTGATTAATCTTTTTTTGGGAAAAAATGTTCAAAATTGGCCCATGGGAGAAATTTAGCTCCTAAAATTTTCTCTAATGAAGTCCAACATTAACCTGCAAAACAAAGGCAAAACCATCGAACCAACAAAGAAACATAGCAACACCAACTAAGAAATTAGGAACAATAGTGAGAAATGGAAAATAAAGGAAATAAAATCAATAATGGGAAGAAATGAAATAATGAAGAGGGAAGAAAGGGTTACTTGGCTACAATACTCTTTGTCTTTCTATGCATTTATGGATATTTGTATAACATTCTCTTGTTGAATTATCTCCTCTTCCTCTTCTCTCATGTGAAATGAAGAAATTAAACAAACCCTCTCCTTTTTCTCTTTCTAAGAGTTGTCTTTAGGTTTTCCCCACCTCTTTCAATAAGTTAAAGAAATAAAAATTACTATTTGGTTCTCTAGTGTATTAAGAGCATTGTTACAACTATACTTAAATAGGAGCACTAGTGTGCACCCACCTTAGAGGAGCACTAGTGCCTTTGTATCAAAGAGGAGCACTATTTCTTGAATACATAAGTGGAGCACCAATGTATTTTTGGGCTCTTGGAATTCTTATCCACATGGTTCATCGAGTACTAGTGCTCCTAAACCAATTTGGAGCATTAGTATTTTGGGACCAAAGTGGAGCATTAATATATTTTGAGGGACCAAAGTGGAGCATTAATATATTTTGAGTTTGTTGATGCTATAGTGTGCATCAATATAAAAGCATTAGTGCACCTAGACCAATGTAGAGCACCAATTCACTTCAACCAAAGTGGAGCATTGATGTCTTTTTGGCATGTTGTTTCTCTAAGATGTTTGTAGCCATGGTGCACTAATGCTTTTGATATTAAAACACATTGTTGCACCATAATGGTTTATGCATGCCAATAAAAAAACATTTGCTAAAACCTTTGATTGCCTACCTCAACTAGAAACCTCTGCTAAAAGTAGGGAAAGGAGAAGTGATTCCACCAAAACCTCAACTAATTGGTGTTTTCCTTATAGGGACACTTTCCCTACATAATGAATCATTGTTCTAGGGGTACACATATATCAACATTTAGAGTTTTTCATAAAATAAATGGTTTTCAAGGAACTAGTCATGGTTTAAGGAAGAAGAATTAGGGTCCTATGCATTTAAAATTGTTTTTGGGTATCATCGATCATGTGTAAGGACTTGAACCATCACATAAACCATATATAAATAATTATTGTTCCGTGACTACACCATGGGCACAAATTCAACCATTAGTGGTAGTAAGGAAGCACTTAATGGATATATAAGTTATTAAGGGGAGAAATAAATAGATTTTTCACCAATATCGATCTTAAGGTTCATCGTCCCTTTATGTGGTTTTACAACAATGGGTATCATCGACCATGTGTAAGGACTTGAAAGACCACATAAACCATATATAAATAATTATTGTTCCATGACTACACCATGGGCACAACTTCAACCATTAGTGGTAGTAAGGAAGCACTTAATGGATACAAAAGTTGTTAAGAGGAGAAATAAATATATTTTTCACCAATATCGATCTTAAGGTTCATCGTCCATTTATGTGGTTTTACAACACTAAATAGGCCCTCCATATGTCCAATATTTGGCCAATATGAAGCATATTGTGCCATGTTGGACCATTGAGCAATGAATAGTTAGGTCTATTGAGAACCATAGTTTGGGACCATAAACTAGGGACATGCATATCAACTTATGTTCTTATCACGCATGGTATATGCAAAAGGTTATAAATCACTACATAGGGCCAAGATGATGACACGTTAGCATACAACAAGGATGGTGACTTGATTTCATTTATTGAAGGAAGAAGGGATGTGCTTCAATAAAAAAAAATAGAGTATTTATGTCATAACTATGTCTTATTGGCATGTAATGAATTAGTAGGGAAAATAACAATGTTGAATATGTTTGAGGTTTTATAGATTGCACTATATATTCAAAGAACACTAAATATTTAAAGCATACTAGAGATATTCAAAAATCCAAAATGCGTTAGACACTCAAAATGAGCTAGAGATATTTGAAAATCCAAAATGTGCTAGAGATATATAATAATTTGCTAGATTTTTGTGGACATAGAAAACTTATATCGCAATCTATATGGTTTCTTTGATTGTACTCTCGGGATAACAAGAATGCTAGAGATATTCAAAAATCCAAAATGATGAGCTAGAGATATTTGAGAATCCAAAATGTGCTAGAGATATATAATAATTTGCTAGATTTTTGTGGACATAGAAAACTTATATGCCAATCTATATGGTTTCTTTGATTGTACTCTCGGGATAACAAGACTTAGGTTTAGGCTACATAAACAAAGCCAAAACCATTTATTATAACTTCTTGTTAGTTTATCTAAACTTGATGATATTTTGAATATGAAAAACATATTACTATAAGAACTAATAGATCTAACTTTGCAACTTACAAAAATATGATGTAATTTTGTAGATTCCAAATATATCATTTTTAAAGAAATATTATTGTATGATTAAAAAAAACATTGTAGGTGAAATCTGCCAAAAATTGCAAAACGTGAGTGTTTATTATGTCTATGATAAATATATATTTCCTCAACCATTCTAAAGAAAAATTGTATGGTGAAATAGTATAAATTTAACTCTACATTTTAAAAAAATCAATAATTTTATCATGCCAATACCTTCTAATTTTAGAACTTTGTTGAATTTATTAATTTGAAAAGAATACAAAATATCCTCATTAAAAAAATTAGGGTTACATAAGTATAGGTTGTCCTCTACATCTCTACCATTTTCTTTTAGAAAAATACCTTTAGTTAGTAAACTGAAAATGCTTTTCATACATAGAGATATACATTATATTTTGAAAAATAAATAAATAAAAGTAGTTCATAAATCTCTATCTACATTTACTTAGACAAAGTTTTCATTAATAAAACTTATGTATTTAAAAAGAAAATTCGATTTCCTACATTTCATGTTCTTACACCATCTTCAATTGTTTTTATATAAGTACCTCAAATCGACTAAGTTAAGGAATTTTATTTTTTTCATGTTTTATGGCAATTAGCATATCCTAACAAACCATCAAACCATCATAATTGTGCATTAGTGGTATGGTATATATACTAAGAAGATCTAATTTAGATGTTTTAATGGATATTTAAAATGATTTCTTGTGTATGTTCATTATAGATCTTTCTTTGGTTTCAACATAGTTGTAATAGGCATTTTAATTAGTGACAAATACAAATATTTTTATTGTTTTAAATAAAAATTCCCACCTTATGAAATGTTACCACCCAAACTCTTATTGTGATAAATTTGTAAATAACAAGTAAGGATTTTCGAGTAAATAAGAGTGGGCACCCATTATCACCGTAGTAGCACCCTTTCTCACTTTAGGCTAGCTCGAAGCCCTCTTTTGGAAAAGGGGGGTGTCCTTAGAATATGATTGCTAAATTTGTGCAATGAAGGTTGAAGGTGAAATAAAGAGTTAACTTTAGAAAAAATAAATTGTAATAGACATTTTATCAATAGGGTGATGGGTGGACCAAGACTAGTGTCACTCCATTGGACAAGTGGAATCAAATGGTAAAACTAGGAGGGTTTCCTTATTATGTGAATAGGAAGCGTGTAGCTTGAATGAACAACCTAAATTAGCCCTATCTTGATATACACTAAAGAAGAAAATTCTTGTGAAAACTCGAATCAAGGAGAAATTCTAAGGATGCATGAGGGTCTATTTAACACTAGACAATGTGAATGGCATATTTCTCTTAATTAGGAGGAAATGCACACACTAATATTTCCAGCAATAAGAACAAATATTTTAAAGGGGGAATAAACCACATTTAAAATTCTTCTAAACAAGGAACAATGTTACCTAGATTATAGCCCTTCATAACACATTTGATGAAAACATTTCAGCATTATTGTTCAACAATATTTATCCCAAAACATGTGCCTCAACAAGTTAAACTCTGAATTTTCATTTCCTTCAAGATATTCAACTAACCGCCAAGGGGATTCTCTTCAAATCCAACCATGAAATATAATGGAGAGAGAAAATCCTAATATAGATTTGAGCTCAATACCCCTTACAATAAACTATTATTTAGTGGAATCTAGATCCACTTTCTTCTACAAGGGATAACAATAAATTATTCCTCGATCCATGTTTTCCTCAAAGGAAAATACTAGAATAAAACATCAATGGGATGCTCCAAGGAAAAATGTCAACATAAACAATAACATAATGAATCCAAATGAATGAGATATGTAATACCCCTAGCTGAACCCCAATTGTAAATGCACATATACTTTATAAGTTGGTGAGTCAGGATGTTTTGGGCCACAGTGCCTTTGTATATATGTTTTGAGGCCAGAGTGCTTGTGTGATTTAGGCTAGAGAGTCGATGAGTTGAAAGGCCCACGAGCCTAGAAAATGTAATAAGTAATCACACTCAATTATATTAATAGAATACATCACTTCTATAGACCAAGTCAAATAAAAGAATATTGGGGGATAGGACTTGAGAGGAAAAGGGGCTAAGTTAAGGGGGATTGAGCAAAGGAATACAATATTATTATTCCTAATTCCTAAATTATTGTGATATGTTTTTATCCTAGGTTCCTAGGTGAGGGGAATGAATTAGCAAGTGGGGGACAAGTTAGTTCCTTGGGTGCCAAGTGTCAAAAAAGACACATGCATATATAATGTTGGGAACTTAGTGTAATTTCCATTCATTCTTTCCAATCATTCACTCAATAATCCATCCATCATCTGTAACTTTGTTGGAGTATCATATCTATGAAGTTGGTTACCTTGTAAATCCTTGGTGGTTTGGGTTGAAGAAGTAGGCTATCAAGCCTGTGGAGCAATCGCTCTAGGTGAGAGAATTGTTGGGATAGGTTTCCATGTGTGATAGCCCAGTGGGTACAGTAAATATATGAGAGAAGCCTCATGTTCCAAGTGCTATAGAGCTCTTATACTTACCATCCATATTTTTTCTAAATCCCTGGAAGGGAAGTGGGACAACCAAAGGACTATTGAGCAGAGAAGGGATACACTTCATGGGGTGGGACAAGATGTGAGGAATAACAGGTTGTGAGCTAGGAAATTTTGTTGGATTTGGCACCCGAGCCTATGCTTTATTGTGTTGTTGGTCAGAACTTAGTTTGTATTAGGTTTCCTTTTCCATGGTGGAGTCATAGCCCTAGCTCAAGGGTGACCTACTGTTGAGAGTTCATGAACAAAATATTCTATGGTTGAGAGGAACATCTGAGGTATGCATGCAGTTGGTGGTTTATAACAAATATAAGTGTTCTTTTATGTGTGTTTACATGTTACTTATTTTGTGTATGGATATGTTAATTCAATTTGTTGTAATTGTACATAATTATGCATGATTGTCCATGTTAATGTTGTTTTTTCATAATTGTTTCATATGCGGGGCATGGTAGTTAATCAATGGTATAAGAGGAAAATGTTTTGTGTGGTGTTTCTCAACTTGGAGGACAGGGACATTAAATTGTGATATCAGAGCCAAAGGTTAAACCCTGAGCCTACATGGGATGGAGATAGCATACAGACACAACACATGGAAGCTAAAATTGTAGAATTAGGTTCATATGTCTGTAATGTATTTGCTAAAAAATTTCCAAGAAAAGTTTGTGAATTTTCTAGTAATGTTGGTATATTTACTTTAAAGGATCACAATCCCTAATTTATAACCTTTGAATGGGTAAATTCAGTCCTGGAATTGGTTGAATTTACAAATTTTGGGAAGTCGTGGTGAAATTGGGTAAAAATACCCAATTTCTAAGTGAAGTAGAAGGGAATTCATGCCCATAAATGTCAATCAGTCACGCACGGAGGTAATTGGTTGTTGTAGAAGTATAATTGATGCATATAGGGATAAAATTAGCCAAAAAAAGCTTAATTACAGAGTTTCATGGAAGCTTAGGCAGAAGCTTCAAAATCATGCATTCTTAGAAAATTTGGAAAATTTTGAAATTTTGAAGAATTTAGGTAATATTTCGTACCATGACGTTAGCATGAAATGAAGGCCAATTGGTGGTGACATGGAAGAGGTGACGTTGATTTCCATGGTGACAGGGCCACGATGGCAGCTAACGACACAGTGGTAGGGTCTATAGTGCACATGGTTTGTCCAATGGGTGATGTGGGAACCACATAAGCATGGTGGTATAGATTGATACTCTAGGCAGTATTGCATCAGAAGTGAAGAGGTTTTTCCCAAGGACTCCTATGATGTGATACCATTAATATCATGCCACATAACAAGGGTTTTGGAATGTCTCACTGAGGAGGGGGTGTTAATGTTCGTGTATGTTGGCGATGTGACATGACCTCTCCACCGTTGATCTCTCCCAATCTCTGTCATTCAATCAGGGAGACATGCAAGTTGGCATGTCACATTATGGAGGGGGTGTTAACCCTCACACATGTTAGTATCCCCCCCACATGTATATTAGATAGTTATATCACAGTGAAATCCCTTGTCCATAGGAACCCTATAAACCCTAACTAGAGGGGACATCTCGACAATTGATATAAAGGATATTTTGGTCATGCAACCTTGCCTACTGAATTCTCATTGTGAATTTCCTACACATTTTTTCTATTAAGAATTTGGGAATTTTGAAACTGTAGTATTATTCAGGCCAGAGTATAACTCCACGAGAGTAAAAAACAAGGCTAGGTCCTGCTCGCACCCTTATTTGAGACCTATCTCATTGGATTCCTCTTTTTGTCCTGATCACTGTGATACCTATCATTTTTAACATTTTTTTACCCCATGGACCCATACCTTTCCCAACACCTTTATTTCCCACCTATCCCATTTATTTTCTATCATTTCCCTAATTGTAGTGGTATATATCACTTATATGTTTTTTTTTCTATGGTCCCACCCCTCTTTCTATCATGGATCCCACCCACCAAGAAGAAACCAATCAAAAACTAAATATTGACCTAACTTCCCTTCAAGCCCAAGTGAATAAGGACATTCTTTCCATTCATGCTAAAATGGACTATATCTAGGTGTAACTAGATAGCCCAATTGTTGAATTCAATTCCGCTCTCCAACAATTCATGAACAAATTCCAAGGTCATTTCTCCTCTGACCCACCTCTATATAATGAATATGTTGACTCCATCTAGCCTTTGGACTCTCATTCCAACTCCCTACCTTGTGACCCTCGTCTTCCCAAGATTGAGTTGAAAAAAATTGATGGCTTGGATCCAATAGCTAGGTCACTCAAATGGAACATTATCACTTTATGGAATTACTAATGAATTGACCAAGCCTTGTTAATAAATTCAGTATTTGGATCTAGAACGATGGCAATGGTGGCAATGGCGTAGAAATTCACATCAAGGGTATGTTTCTTGGTCACAATTTGTTGTTGAGTTGTATGAACGCTTTGACACAGACACCCACCATTTAGGATGTCTAGCCAAGTTGAAACAGTCTAGAATAGTGGAAGATTTTATTATTTCCTTCGAGCACTTGGATTTTTGAACGAAGGGCATGACATATGCTTTTTTTAGGGAATGTTTTATAAGTGGCCTCATGGATGAAATCCAAGCTTAGTTCATAATATCTCGCTCCCAAACTTGGTTGGAAGAAACTAAACATGCCAAGGAGGAACAACAGGTCATCTTGGCCCAGAGAAGAAAACCCACTTTTGTTCCTCACCATAAACCCACCACATCTATCCCTCAGGCCACTCCTCTCAAGGTCCAAAAATTAACATGGGCTAAAATGGATGAATGCCAACTCAAGGGTCTCTATTATAATTGTGATGATAAATACTTCCCAGGGCATAAGTGTAAAGAACATAATGTTTTTATGGCCATTTCAAAGTATGTTTTTGATAAAGATGTTGAGGTCTCTCCTGAAGATGAGCTACCCCAAACATATAATATTTCTCCAGCCTCTGATCCTCCCAAAGTTGAACCACTGATTTCACTTAATGCTCTCTCTGGTTTTTCTACTCTTCAAACCCTCAAATTAATTTGTTACATTAAGAACCAGAAATTCATCATCCTAGTTGACAATGGAAACACTCATAATTTCATTCATGGTCGCCTTGCTCAAGAAGTCAATTTCTATATCTGTGCTATCATCAATTTTCAAATCATGATTGCTAATGGTGGTTCCATGAAATGTGGGGGGCGTTGTGAAAATGTGCACCTACAAATTGGTCAATATAACTTGAAATCTCACATGTTTTCTATTTACATGTGTGGTTGTGACATTGTGATTAGTGTTGAATGGTTACGTACTCTTGGCCCCATAACCATGGATTTTAAGGATTTAACCATGCAATTCCAACAAGAAGGAAAACAATACGAATTCCAAGGCATTACAATAGGGTCCCTGAAGATCATGAGTTCCCACTATATGGAAAATTTACTCAAAAAAGTTCATTCTTACATCATTTCCCAACTCCATTCCATTCAAGCAATTGAGACACCCTCGATACACCCTGACCTTGAATTTATCCTTTCCCTCCATCCCAATATTTTCCAAAATCCCTAGGGCCTTCCCTCCTCCTGCAGAGTCCATGACCATTCCATTCCTTTAATCTAGATAATTATTCATCCCAATATTTTTCCTTATCGTCATCCCTTTGCTCAAAAAAATGAAATTGAGAAAATTGTCCAAGAATTGTTAGAAACAATCCTAGTACCAACCCCTATTCTTCCCCTATTGTCATGGTCTTCAAGAAGGAAGGAACTTGGCACATGTGTCTTGATTTCCATGCCCTTAACAAACTTACCATCAAGGACAAATTTCTCATCCTGTCATAGATGACCTTCTGGATGAACTCAGTGGGGCTCAATACTTTACCAAACTTGACCTCCGTTCGAGCTACCACCAGATACATATGAAAGAGGAAGACATCCCCAAGACTGTTTTTCGCACTCATGAGGGCCACTATGAGTTCTTAGTCATGCCCTTTGGTCTCTATAATGCCCCGCCCACTTTTCAAAGTCTCATGAATCATGTATTTCATCAATTCCTCCATCACTTTGTGTTATTTTTCTTTGATGATATTCTCATCTATAGTAAAACATGGTCATCCCATCTTTCCCATGCAGATCATGTTCTCCCTCTCCTCTCCAAGAATCAAATTTTCCTCAAACAGTAAAAAATTTCTTTTAGAGCCTCTAAAGTTGAGTCCCTCAATCATATTGTTAGCAAGGATGGTGTAAGGGTGGATCCCATGAAAATTGAAGCTATGCAGAATTGGCCTTGTCCTAAAAATATTGAAATTCTACATGGTTTCCTGGGTTTAACGAGCTATTATCGCATTATTGTTTAGAATTATGGAAAAATTGTGGCTCATCTCACAACTCCTTAAAAATAATTCTTTCAGTTGGACTCTAACAACTGACCAATCCTTCCAAGACTTGAAAGACGTCATGTGCACTACTCATGTGTTGTCCCTACCTGACTTCACCAATACCTTTGTTCTGGAATGTGATGCAACAGGGAGATAAATTAGGGAAGTCCTCATGCAAAATGGATGACCTTTGGCTTTCACAAGAAAATAATTGTTAGACCGACATTTGGGCCAATCGATTTATGAAAAGGAAATGTTGGCTATTTTTCATGCAGTGGATCTATGACACTCTTATCTATTGAAACAATGATTCCAAATTGAAACAAATCATCAAAGCCTCAAGTACTTTATGGAAGAACGAATTTCATCCCTGAAGCAACAAAAATGGGTGACCAAGATTTTTAGATATGATTATGAGATTGTTTATAAGAAGGGAAAAGAAAATGTGGTGGATGATTCTCTTTCTAGGAAATATGAAGATGAAGGGTCCCTTTTTTCCCTCTCATTCATTGTCGTCGGCTGGCTTCAGGTTATTCGAAAAGAATGGTTGCAAGACCCCAACATTTTTGGCCCAATTCAAAAACTTCAATAAGATCCCCAAGCTTCTCCTTGGTACTCTTGGCACAAGGATGAGTTTCTCTATAAAGGTCGCTTATATTTAAGAAAATAGGTGACACTTAAATCCAAGGTGCTCTTTGAGTTTCATGTTTCACCTACAACATACCATTCAAGTTTTACTCACGAGGTCTTCACTCAATGAACCTATGACATAGAACCTGCATTTGTGGGATATTAAAGAATACCCCTAATTTCACTAGATATTGATAAATACCTCCAAAAATCCTTTTGTTGAACCACCCTCCCAATACATATTTCCAATAAAATAAATGCCTATTTTTACTAGATACCCGTTTTTATACCCCCCAATACCTATAAAACTCCCGATACCCACATCCCCATCCAATACCTACAATATATTGACTCTATTTTTCACACTTCAAAAACCTCGTTTTTTAATGAATGTGATAAGATATTGGTTAAGAAGGTGAAGTTTGTGTGGTTTTACCAAAACTTATGAACGGGTCGAACGATCTTTCTTCTCGGATAGTGTGAAACATGATATCCACACCTTTGTGGACGAAGGTGATACCTGTCAACATAATAGGGAGAGATTGTCAAACCTCTTGGTACATTCCAAGCACTTCCACTTCCACCTACTATTTGGAAGGATATTTCTATGGATTTCATTGTTGGCATACCCAAATTAGGAAATAAGTCATTCATCATGGTGGTAGTGGATTGTCTTTCCAAATATGCTCATTTTTGTTCTCTTCAACACCTGTTCACAACATCCACAATGGCTCAAATTTTTATGGATAATATCTTCAAACTCCATGGAATGACTCATTCTATTTTTTTACCACTATCCCACTTTTACCAATAATTTTTGGCAAGAATTATTTAGGCTCCAAGGAAATCAATTTCATCTCAGTACAACCTATCATCCCCAAAGTGATGGTCAAACGGAAGAGGTCAACAAGTGTTTGGAAACATATTTGAGGTGTTTTTCAAATGAGAAACAAGATCAGTGGGTTTAGTGGTTACCCCTATATGAATGGTGGTACAACACCTCTTACCATACTTCCACTCACATGACTCCTTTTGAAGCAGTCTACATGAATAAGCCACCATCGTTTCTTCCATACATACCGGGTGTCTCCAAGGTTCAGGAGGTTGACCATAATCTTACTGTCTACATGACCATTCTCCATACTCTCAAAGAAAATTTGGTAATGGATCAAAACCGCATGAAGCAACATGCATATGAGGGTCGTTCTGAACATCAATTTTTTGAAGGGGTTCATATATTTCTTCACCTCCAACCGTACAAACAGCCTTCACTCAAATCCCAACAGTGTCAGAAACTTGCACCAAAATTTTATGGTCCTTATACTATTCTCAAACACATGGGGCCAGTGGCCTATCAGTTATCTTTGCCTAGTCACTTGAAGCTACATCTTGTTTTTCATGTCTAATTCCTGAAGAAAGTGATCGCCATCAAATGCCACACTCAGACTAGCCTACTAGAGTTGGATGAAGAAGGTTTTATTTGGTTGCAGCCACAAGCTGTCTTGGACCAGTGACAACATCGCCTCTGTGAGTGCATCATCAAGGAAGTTTTAGTTCACTGGAAGGATACTCCACCAGAAGATGCCACTTGGCAACCGACTACCATTCTGCACCGGTTTCCTCATCTTAAGCCTTGAGGACACGACTCTTTTTCAAGGGGGAGGGCATGTTAGGGACCTAACCCCTCATGTAGATAGAATAATATATTTTCCATGTAATAAAGGATGACATTAGAAGAGGCAAGTGAACATTGCTTTCTTTGAATAAAGGTATTATTTTTTGTATTTCTCTTCTCAATATTTGTTGTTTCATTGATATCTACCGAATATTCTTGTTTCTACATATCACATTAGATCTGGTACTTTACAATTGTGCTAAGGAAAACAAATCCATGAAGATTCCCAATGCTCTACCAAACTCCTCATGTATAAGATCTTCAACCTAGAAAAATCCTCATGCTATATGAGGGGTAACATTACACAAATTGTTACTCAAACATTGATAATTGCAAAAAAAATTGAAAATTTAGAAAACCAATTGTTTTGGTAACAACTTGGCTTGTAATTTGGATAATATTTCCTCTAAAATATTATAGGGACTCCCTATGATATCTTTCTCAAGTGTCGTGTAGTTCCTATCATCTTTCTAGCTGATAACAACATCTCCATTAACTTCTTCCCCAAATATCTCAACTCTTCTCACAATTCCTCCAAGCACATGCTAAGTTGGATGGAAACATCTTCCTTGTTTGCGATAACATCTCAAGTAACTCCACTCCATTCATTTAAAGTTATACATAACTAGAGAATCCCCTACGGTTCCCTTATTTTCTTGTCCTCCACCTCCTTCACCATGGCCTACACACATATTACGAATTTTTTCATTTCTAAACTCTCTCAATATGAAATCTGTTTGGTTTCCTAGTGCGTGGCAACCAATAATTAACATAAATCAAATATGCATAAACTCAAATAAGAAATATGGGAAAATAACGAGGACAATTCATTATAGTTAACAAAAAAAAAGGCAAAATATATGAACCGAATAAAAACCAAATTTAACAATATTGGTCTTTTCAAGGAGCGTTACGTTAATAGGGGAATCTCAACTCTTCCCAAAAGTTGACACGCTCATTACACAAGACCTGGTCGTCCTCCTTAATACCTCCAACCCATCTAGAATTGAGTGAAAAACATTAGGGCAACTTGCGCACCCAAGACATGAGTTGAAGGGAAGAAAGGTAGCTTGGTCGTAGAAAGTCTCAGCACTAAGATCCTGGAAAGTGAAATTGTACTCTGAGAGAATCAATAGCTTTGCATTACCAAACATTACCAATCACCAATTAGGTATGATGTAAACAAAGCTTTTTAATTATTTGCTTCCATGATAGAGACGGAACACCATAATGGCAGATGAACTGTTCGAAACATTTGCCCATTCATGAACAGTCAACTTCAGCCTGAAGGCAGAGTGAATTGTTCTCATTACAGGATCATACAAAAGAAGCACGATCGCCTGAGCGGTAATTGCTTGCTTCCATGACAGAGACGGAACACCACAGGGGAAACATTTGCCCATTCATGAATGGTCAACTTCAGCCTTAAGGCAGAGATTGAAATGAACGGGAGATTGTTCTCATTGCAGGATCATAAAAGCGAAGCACGATCGCCTGAGCGGCCTCTTGCTTGCTCTCATGGCGACATTCATTGCATGCAGATGATCTACGACCAAAACAGCCATCCTTAGGTTTGGCTCATTGGAGGACTCAACTGAAAATTTTAACCGTTGGATGACTTAAACCTACAATCAGGTTACGGTTAGGGCCGGCGGATCTAAATGTATGCGTATATAGATATTATATATACACTCACTTCACAACAATAGCGACAGCAAGAATCACAAAAATTGTGCGTGAAAAGCAACCAATGGAATCCACCACCTTTACTAAAAGCAGCCGCGCATGAAATAATCGCCCTTTGAATCCCACCACGTTACTAAAAGCAGCCTGCGCATGAAATAGTTGCCCTTTCAATACCGCCACCGTGCCCTTTCAATCCCGCCACCGTACTCTCCCTCTCAGAAAAATTTAGCATCATTATTGCACCCAGGATTTTATCTTTCTAATATCATATGCAAAGTACAATTCTCAGCATCGATTCAACTTTCAAAATGATGCTACACGCTTCCTATCTCTGTCAAATGTGCAAGTAGCCGGGTTTACACGAAATTCTAAAGGAGAATGGAGTAGGCTATCTCCGGATCAAACAGACCAGTTTTTAAGGCAAATTTTTGGGTCTAAATCCGGTAAGTTTTTAGGGGGTAAAATTAAAGTTTTATGTATTTCAGAATTTTACAATAGAAGTTTTCCCATTTTAAACCAACCCAAATGCTCAGAAAATCTATTAAATTTTGGATTGACTAAAAATTTGAAAACCACCCACCAAAAAAGTCTGCTGAAAATATTGCTCCGAGTTAACCTACTCCAATTCTAAATCCGAATAGATTCTTTCTTCCAAAAAAAACCATGATTTCTTTGATCTGTAAAAGACATTATAAAATAATAAAGAAGAAAAAACATTATTGAACGTATAAGTCTAAGATGTCTGTCGTCTATTTCCGTTTAAAATTATCAGAGACAAAGGTGCTAAAGAGACCATGAATAACCGAAGCTTTTCAGAGAAATTTACATCACATCCGAAACCACCGACTACCGTCGATTTCGCTCCTGCCAATTCTTATTGCCTAAACCTAGAACCTAGAATCCAGACAAAGATGCCCGTGGAAAACGAGTACGCAGCGAAATATCACCAAAAAAAAATACTACACAGATTTTAAAAAAAGGCAACCGTTGTTTTCTTGCACTTTCCCATTCCTCCCGTGTTTGCAAGAAGATTTTCTTTTATCATTTCTTGTGCTTATTCATGTCTTAACTTTTTCTTTCAAACAACCAATCAACCCATATCCAGAAGAAGTCATTGGAGGCAATCCAAACCAAGTTGGAACGCCACAAAGTTAACTAGCAAAATGAAGAGCAACGAAAAACAATTTTCCAATTAATTCATGTTTCAACCAAGAGTGTAAGTGGAAAAGTCAATGCATATGAGAGGCAATACCGAAGATGACCCTCAAAAGAAAATAAAAAAGAAGAAGTGATTTTTGTTAGATAAAGAAATCAAGAAATGGTGAAGATGGTCTAGGAAGAGCATAGAGCCTTTTGGAAAGAATTTTTTTTTATCAAAATCCAGCACATGAAAAATAATTATAAGAAATTAACACAAAGGAAGAAGTATTGATGCAAGAGGATGTGTGGGAGGGTATAAAAAAGAGGTAGTTAGGAAAAGAAAAGGCATCACAAGGTAGAATGCTCAAATGAGGAAATAATTCTTTCAATGGACATGTCTCAACCTTACTCAATAAGATAGTCAAAGAGGGGTTCTGAAGGAGCTCTAGCCTCATTTTTCCCATATTCAAATGGGGACATGGAGGCGAGCCAGAACCATCATGATCAATCTAGTGCTTTTCAAGCTCATAAGATGGATTGTGAAGAAATAAGAGGAAAAGGAAAAAACAATCAACTCTAGCCTCATTTTTTCCATATTCAAATGGAGACATAGAAGCAAGCCAGAAACTTCATGATCAATCTAGTGTTTTTCAAGCTCATAAGAGGGATTGTGAAGAAATACGGGGAAAAGGAAAAAATAATCAAAACAGAATGTTTGTATCAAACCAAAGCACTCCCCCATCGACCATTGTTGATACACCTAGGCATATAATAAAAAAGTCTTTGAGGCATCAAAGGTAAAGAACAATGGTGTTGTTTTGTCGATTTTAAAAAGTTCTTCTCCAAAGTGATGAGGGACAAACTATGGGAGAGGTTGGTAGAAATGGGGTCTCAAATTGTTGGAGGACTACAATACACGTGTTATTATATGAGAATTTAATGGCTAAAGATGTCATAATTGCAAAGGGTCTTTCATAGGGATTTAGTATTGAAAACAAGGGGACAAACTATGGTAAAGGTTGGTAGAAATGGGATCTCAAATTGTTGGAGGACTACAATACATGTGTTATTATATGAGAAGCTAATGGCTAAAGATGTTAGAATTGCAAAGGGTCTTTTATAGGGATTTAGTATTGAAAACAAGGTGAAACAAGGTTTCCCCTCTTCCCTTGAATATTTAGCCTTTACAATGATAAAGCTAGAGGAATGGATAAGCATCAAAGGTGAACATACAAAAAATAATCATAAAGGTCATAAAGGTCTTGATGTATGCAAACGATGTGATGTTAATAGTTGGGGCACTATATAACCTATATGATCATCTAGAGGGCATAAATTTCTTTTACATGGAGATTGGGATGAACATGAATATAATAAAAACTAACATAAGAGTCTTCTAACAGAAAAAAAAAAATGAAAAAACCAAAAATCACGACTTCTAGGTGAGCCACTAGAGATATCCCAAAACCATAAATATTTGGGACTAGATTTCAATTGGAAGCTAAGGTGGGACAGATGCACATGAAAGTGACTACACCAAATGTGGAAAACATTCTTTCTTCTACAAAATATACGTGGGACATTATATGTATGGATTGGAAAATGTTGTACTCCCTATTTTAGATGCCAATAACCCTAGTACTCCTTTATGGATGCAAGTATGAGAAGCAAATATATATCGAATTGGATGGAACCACATCTAGGGAGTATGAAAGTTCCCAATAACAAGTTTTCTGGAAGTAAAAACAACACCTTTTTGTGGAATTATTTCTAGGTTAATTAAGGCCTAAGAAAAACACTAATAAATTTAAATCAACATGCATACACATGAGAATCAAGCTTCTTATTATGTCAATTCATGATTGACAGATAACTCATAAACAAGGATTGTCGTCCTATGATAATTATTATGATCATACATAACAAGGGCACATGGATTTTGTTCCTCATTACAATTCAATAACATAAACATAAGGCTCAAAGCTTCCATGATAGAGACATTAAAGCATTATCTCATGAGACCAAGACTCCTTACTCGTTCCACACCAAACATGGAGTATAACAACCCATATATCCATTCAACAAAAAATATGATAGTTTGAGAAACCATATAAGTTTGGCATATCAAGATACCCAATAAGTATCAATGAAAACAAAACTTTATATTTTTTATACATATTGAGAACTAGATTAGTTTAAGGCACAAAACCAAGCATACCAATCATAACAAGCATATTCCACATTTGATTATGGTAGTAATTATATATAGTGCATTTCTGAACACTATGAGTCTCAACTCATACCATTCTTCCAAAGATTATAAAAATGAGCTCAACTAACTCATCAACTAAATATCAATAACACTAAGAAAGTTCCCATTCAATCTCATGGAAAAATGCAAAGCAATGAGACTCTCTATGTAATACCCCTAGGTTGATTCCCATGTTGTAAATGTGTATATGTACATATATTTTCATAGCTTGGTGATCCAATATGGTTTTCAGGCCAGAGTGCCTATGTGTTTATACTTTGGGTTTGGATGCTTGTGTGATATTAGGCTGGAGAGCGTGTATGCAGAAAGGTCAGTGATCCTGGCATTGTAAATTATAATCACACTTCGATATATTAATAAAATACATCACTGATGCAAACCAATTTAGACAAGAGAGTATAGGGGGATAGGAATCCATGAGAGGGAAAGGGGGCTACAGGACTAAGTTAAGGGAGCTTAAGAAAAGGAATGAAATAATATATTCCTAAGTCCCAATTTATGTGTTTATCCTAAGTTCTCAAGTGGGGGGACAAGTTCCCAAGTGGTGGGGAAAGTAGTTCCTTGGTTTCCACTTGCCAAAAAAGAAACATGCATATTTAAACTTTGGTTTTAGTGGAAAAATCATTCATTCCTTTATTTTCATCATTGTGACTTTCCATTTTTGGTATGGAATATTGGCTATGAGCTAGTGAGCCACTGCAACCCTATTTTTGTGTGAACCTTGTGAATCCTATGTTGATTTGGGTGTACAATTCTCCTTGGGTTTCCTTCAGGAAAAGATGGAGACTTGGAGGGGGAATTTTCTAGGATAGGTTTCCCTAGTACGAGGCCTAAAGGGCACAAGTAGACTCCATTATGACAATTGGATTTGTTGGAGCCACAAAGATATGAGACTTCTTGGCCAACCTCTGTTGAAGCTCTAGAAGGGAAGTGAGACAACCCGAGGAACTACGGTGTAGAGAAGGGGGTACAATTCCTTGGGTTGTGCAGGTTGATGGGAGATGAGAGGTTGTAGGTTGGAACTATTGCTGGGGTTTGGTGAAATAACCCTGATCCCGTTGATCAAGATATGTTTTACTAATCTATTGTTTTGTCTTGCAGATCTGATACACTGTGGGTTTCTGGATGCGTTTCAGTTGTATGTTTGAGATCTTGATGGTTATTGCATGTGCATGTGGGTTATTCCATGTGCATGTTGGTTATTGCATGTGCATGTTGCATATTTATGGTTTTAACAACATATAAAGAACGCATGCAGAAGTAAAGAACATCAATAACCCAATATCATGTATTATACGGTTCAAGCATGGAAATACAATAGCCTACTAGAAATATATAAGAATATAATCGTCAGCTAGATCTCATGGATCATCACTGGAATACAAGCAAATAGCATAAAAATACCCGTGATCAGAATATGATAACATATATGATGCATGCACGAATAGATCAACAAAATATGCGATTCCAGAGAAGTACGGTAACCACTACCAACTGGAAAACTTGTCCAGAAGAATAGATCGTCAGAATGCATTGGAAACTACTCCAATAGAAGCACCCTAGCCTCTAGAGTGAAATGGATGAGTGACAGATCTCAGATTTGGTCTCTTAGGCACTAGATCTGGACCCCTGGGGGGTTTACGCACTTCCTGGGACATTGGATGTTCCCCAAAGGATTCCACCAACAGAATCTAATGCTATATGGCTCAAAATGATCATCTTGCCAAATGCGGAACTGGGTCAAAAGGAATTGCTTGGATATGCTCTGATAATCTGCATGCAAGTCCAAATGTCTATCCAGAAGAGTTGCGCCCTAAATGGATGGATGAGGCGATATGAAATATTCCACCGTCAGAATCCAATGATAGATGGCTCAATATAAGAGCCCTGGCTGGATCTCAAATGGGTTGGAAGGAAACTACAATCTGGACTCAGATATCGTGCAGCTCTCCAAACCCTTAAGCTGACTTGTGCCCTCACTAGCTGAGTTGTGCACTCTACAATGGATACTCCTGAAAAGTACGGTGAAATACCCGATTTTTATAGTCAATTGGTTATTTCCTAAAAGATAAGTGTTATTTATGTTATATGCTTTATGTGTAATTATGTTCTTAATTGTTATTATTTTCTCATTTATATTTTTTAATGTCAATATTTGTTATGCATAAGTTATGCATTAATTGCATGATGTTAGGACTACATATTGTTGCATATGTAGGGAATATTTCATATTGGTATTATATTTTAGTATACAATTATATAAGCCTTCAGGAAGTCTGAAATCAATTAATTAATGGTATCGTAGAATTAATGAGCAAGGTTAAGAAAATTTTGAAATTTATCTATGTGACAGAGTTTTGAATTATAGAAACACATGCCTAGAAGTGAGTCTAGGGTGTGTTACAATGTGGTATCATAGCCACATGTTCAACACTAAACACAGTTAGCAATTTTGTAACATCCCAATTTTCAAACCCCAAACTAGCGATGTATATTGTAAATGTAATATATGGCCAACGACCAAGAAATGTAATATGCAAATGATGTAAATTGAATATAATAAATAAAATGTATCACTGACTATAGATGGGCACAAAAGAAGATTTTGGGGCTTAGTTTCCACAAGAGAGGGAAGGGGTCCAAGGGGGAGAGTTTACCCATGTCTATTAAACCCAAACCATTTATTTTTAAAGTATCCTTACCATGAACCTTTTGTTATCTGTTGAGTGTTCTAGAGCCCAATCATTGAATTCATGTAAGAGGGTGGGTGTGATAGTTCACATCCCATAGTTATTGAGAGCATGGAGGTTGAGTACGATCATCTTGGGGAAGAGTGTAAGTCAAGCAAGCAAGAGAAAGGGGTGGAATTATTATGGGTAGGAGACAAGAATTACATATTCATATTTTTGCATGGAGATCTATGGAAAGTAAAGGAGATCTAAGTGTTGAGGCTTGAAGGAATCTATTGTGGACATGTTTGGTAGTTGTTTGGAGTTGTAATCTCATGGGAAGAGAGGTTGCGGGCCTATGAGAAACTTTATTCTCGAAATTCATCAAGAGAAGCAAGTGTTTCACTGCTGGGAGAATTCATGTTGTAGCTGTAGAATTCCTCAGGTCCCGACAGAGAGATCTCTTGTCCCACCTATGTTGGAATCCCTGGAGGGGAGTGGAAAGGCTTAAGGGAGTGTGAGTAGTGAAGTAGTATTCCATCACTTGGGTTTTGCAGGTTGTGGGGAAGAGAGTTGGTGGAATGGTATTAGGACTGGGAATTGACTGTTGAGACAGTGACATTAGCCAACGTTAGGGACCACCGTATCTTGTGGATCCATAGCCCCATCTCAGGGGTGACTTTCTATTGAGAACTTGAAAAACAAGTCTATGGTTGGGAGGAACGTTTGTTCTCTGCAACGGGTTGCATATTTATTAAGATAAGTGTTCTTATTTGATGTGTTTATTCATTCTAAATGTTGATATAATTTTTGTGCATCTTACTTTGAATTTATCTTGGTTGTTGATACTTGTTGTGAGTAGATTGATGCACATGAATCTCTACTTGATATAATTGTTGTGCATATTATTCCTAGTTTATCTTGGTTATTGATACTTGCTGTGAGTAGATTTATGCACATGAATCTCTATTTTTATGGTTGAATAAAGTTGTATGCATTTAGTTGTTACCATGCACAATTAAAGTAGTTTCATTCATGTTTTTATTTAGTATATATAGTTGAATGAGCTTGAATTTCATGTTGTGTATTATTTTCACATTTAGAATTCATAGTAGAAAATTTTATTGGGTTGTTTTAGCAGTAATGTGATCCACCTTGGGTCTAGGTGCTATTATAGAGTGGTACCAAATATTAAGTTCAACATTGAACCAGTATGGGCCAAGAACCAGTGCGAATTTGGGAAAATTTGTTGTTACAAATTTCGATATCTCACGAATTTTGGGGGAAAATGGTGGAAAATTGGAGTGAAATCCCCAAATTCATGATAAAATTCGAGTTTTAAAGGACCCAAAATTGTCTAAGAGGTTTAATGGTGTCAATTGACTAGATTACAAATTTATATTCGACCTTTAAGGTCAAAATTCACATTCTAATGGTGGTCGAAGGAACTAGGAGAGTTTGATGAAATGACGACCAATATCTCATTTGATATTGAGATCAATGATCCAAATTCATCATGAGTTTATTAACAACTTATAAGTTTTTAGCATTTTGAAAAATGAGAAAAATTAGCGATTTGGATTCGGTTTCAACCGTTTTGAAAATGAAATAGATCGATGGCCAAGATTCATTTTCATAGATTAGAAAAGTTAAAGAGTTGATGATCGAGATTCATTTTAGGTGGATAGGAAATGGAGTAAATCGACAGTTAAGATTCATTGGTAGAGTTGGTCAAAGTTTGTCAAATCAATGGTCAAGATCATTTCGAATGGAAGATCGATGGTCCAAATTCATATGGGATTTGGTTGAAAAAATTCTAAGTTTTGGAGTTCTCCAAGAGGGATTGTTGATGGTCAATGATCGGATCAGAAAGTTTGGCAAAGAGTTTTAGTTTTCCAATAGAAATCGTCAATGGCCAATGGTTGGGTCGACCAAATAAAAAAAGTGTTTGGTTCGGCCAAAATAAATATATGATGATTGATGGCCAATGATCAAGTATCGACAAAATTTGGGGAAATTTTTCATCTGGCCAAAAGAAATCTCCGATCATTGATGGTTGATGATTGTGGGTTGGTATATTTAGTGAGGTTTTTAATTCATCCAAAAGAAGTTGACGATTGTCGATAAAGGAAAGAGAATGATAAAGTGTCGTGTCACATCAACATCCACGTGTCATGCCATGTCAACATCCACATGTCATGCCACGTCAGTTAGAGTGATAGGTTAGTGTCCACATGTCATGTCATGTCAACATCTACATTCCTTGTGACATCAACCATATTTTCACATCAACCAAGAGATGGTCGATCGTTGATGGTTGAGGTTCGACAAATTTTGTAAACAAGTGGTTTCCAAGGAAATTCTCCGATGGACGATGATTGGGGTTCGGGGAGATTCACAGGCACATTTGGTTTGCAAAAATAAAAATTTGATAATCAATCATTGATGTATTGTTGGAAAATCAATGGTTTAGATTGCTTCAAGTTGGCGATCGATGATGGAAATTCATCGACTAGCTTGGGGAAGGTGTAGTGGATCAATTGTTGAGTTTTATTCTGATTTGAGATCTACGACTCATATTAAAAGACTGTTAAAACAGTAAAAACAATTATATTATATGAAAATTTGTGATTTTCGAAGGTCATGAACTTGCAGAGCGATTGTGAGGCCCTAAACAACATTTTTAGAAATTCTAATTTTTGAGACTGTAAGTTTTGTAGGCACCACAAAAATTCTTGGTAGTTTAAATACAATAGCTTGAGGAGAGATTTCCAATGATCTATTATGTTCTCAAAATGGAGCTTGTATGAGAAAGTTACAATTGAAACTGTAGAGGGTATATTGTAACGTCCCCAGCCACACAGGCTGGACCACGCCACAAAAATATAAACTTTTATCACTCTGATACCATAATGTAACATCCATATCTTGTTGGTGAGCAATGCCACTATGATACAATAGTGTGTATATTCGACACTATAACACTAATCTGCGTAGTACATGTGCGGTAACACACATGACCATAAGTTTGGTTGTATCACACACATTTTCCTCTTCTGACACAACTTATAAAAACATAAGTAAAAAAATACAGCTGCATGCACAAGAATGTCGAGCACATTGGCATTACTGAGCATGTATTCCACTCTGAACATGTGATCAATATTGCACGCGTAACCATTTTGGCATCATACACAAATTCTATTCTCCTTGTACGCGCAGACTGATTCCCTATGTGCACGACCATTCTAACCTCACCTCGGAGGCTCATGACCATTATTATAAGGCTAAATCAACAAGAATAACCAATAACAACTCACATACTCAACATGTATGACTATAAACACGTAATATCAACATCACACATACATGTGCATGCAAGATTATACAAAATGACAACAATTACTTATATTCAACATCATACAAGAACTAAATCCATATCAAACATAGATAATTAAGAACATAGTAAATGAGACAAGCACATAAGGAAACTTGTATTTTATGAAAATTCACCAACTGCGCGTAGAACTCAGAGGTTCCTACCATCCATAGACTATGTTGCTCATAAACTTTTAGCTACAGGTCACCCCCGAGATGGGGATTAAACTCCACTGGGGAAAAGACTCCTAATGTCAATCTAACATCTGATAAGCAACAAAATTGCTCAGTCCAAGGTGCCAACTATTGCAACTAGTCTATAATATCTCATTCCCCACATGTTTGTCCCACCCCATGAATTTTTCCCTTGTCTCCTCAACATTCCTTCGACTACCCCACTTCCCTTCTGAGGCTTCAACAAGAGGACAAACATGAAGTCTCATAGCACTACAACTAATTACCAATGCACCAGGGAACAATTCCCAACAAATTTCTCACCTAGAGAGAATGCTCACAGGCCTGACAATCTGCTTCTTCAAAAACAAATATCTCACATGAAAGTGACTACAACAAGGGTGGAAAACATTCTTTCTTCTACAAAATAGATGTGGGACAATACATGTATGGATTGGAAAATGTTGTACTCCCTATTTTAGATGCTAATAAACCTAGTATTCCTTTATGGATGTGAAGTATGAGAGCCAAATATATATCGAATTGGATGGAACCACATCTAGGGAGTATGAAAGTGCCCAATAAAATTTTTCCTAGAAGTAAAAACAACACCTTTTTGTGGAATCATTTCTAGGTTAATTAAGGCCTAAGAAAAACACTAATAAATTTAAATCAACAGGCATATACATGATAATCAAGCTTCTTATGATGTCAATTCATGCTTGATAGAAAAATCATAAAAAAGGATTGTAGTCCTATGATAAATCTTATGATCATACAAAACAAGGGCACACGGATTTTATTCATCATTCCAATTCAATAACATAAACATAAGGCTCAAATATTATGTGATAGAGACATTGAAGCATTGTCTCATGAGACCAAGACTCCTTACTCGTTCCAGATTTATATTCGACCTGTAAGTTCAAAATTCATGTTCTAATGGTGGCTGAAGGGAATGGGAGAGTTTGATGAAACGACGACCAAGATATCATTTGATATTGAGATCAATGATCCAGATTCATCATGAGTTTATTACAAACATATAATTTTTCGGTGTTTTGAAAAAGGAGAAAAATCAATGATCTGGATTTGGTTTCAACCATTTGGAAAATGAAATAGATCGATGGCCAAGATTAATTTTCACAGATTGGAAAAGTTAAAGAATCAATGGTCGAGATTCATTTTTGTTGGCTGGGAAATGGAATAGATCGACAGTTGAGATTCATTGGTAGAGTTGGTCAAAGTTTGGGAAATAAATGGTCAAGATCGTTTTGTATGGAAGATCGACAATCCAAATTCATATGGGATTTAATTGAAAATTTTCTAAGTTTTGGAGTTCTCCAAAAGGGATTGTTGATGGTCAATGATCAGATCGACAAGTTTGGTGAAGAGTTTTAGTTTGCCAACAGAAATTGTCGATGGCCAATGGTCGGGTCAACCAAATAAAAAAATTGTTTGGTTTTGCCAAAAGAAATCTATGGTCATCGATGGCCAATGATCAAGGATCAAAATAATTTGGGGAAAGTTTTTCATGCGACCAAAAGAAATATTTGATTGGCGATGGTCGATGATCGGGGTTCGATATATTTAGCGAGGTGTTTAATTCATCCAAAATAATTTGTTGATTGTCAATAAAGGAAAGAGGATGATGATGTATCTTATCATGTCAGCATCCATGTGTCATTCCATGTCAACATCCACATGTCATGCCACATCAACTAGAGTGTCATGTTATTGTCCACTTTTCATGCCACATAAACATCTATGTGTCATGCCACGTCGACTAGATTGCCACATCAACCATGAGATGGTCAATCATCGATGGTCAAGGTTCGACAAATTTTGTAAACAAGTGGTTTCCAAGGAAATTATTTGATGGAAGATGGGCGATGATCGAGGTTTGGGGAGATTCACGAGCACATTTGGTTTGCAAAAGTAAATCTTTGATCATCAGTCATTGATTTATTGTTGGAAAATCAATGTTTCATATTTCTTCGAGCTGGTGATCGATGATGGAAATTTGTCCACGAGCTTGGGGAAGGTGTAGTGGATGAATGGTTAAGTTTTATTCAATTTGAGATATATGACTCAAATTAAAATACTGTTAAAATAGTAAAAACAATTAATTTATATGAAAATTTGTGATTTTCGAAGGTCATGAACTTGCGAGGTGATTTTGAGGCCCTAAAAAACGCTTTTAGGAGTTGTAATTTTTTAGACTGTAAGTTTTGTAGGCACTATAAACAATATTTGTAGTTTAAATACAATATCTCGAGGAGTTATTTCCAATGAGCTATTATGTTCTCAAAATGGAGCTTGTATGAGAAAGTTATAGTTGAAATTGTAGAGGGTATATTGTAATGTCCCTGGCCACCTAGGCTGGACCACGCCAGACAAATCTCAACTTTTGTCGCTTTGATACCATAATGTAACATCCACAACCTACTATTGAGTAATGCCACTCTAATAAACTAGTGCACAGATTCCACACTAAAACATTAATCTACGTAGTACATATGAGGTAATGCCCATGACCCCAAGTTGGGTCGCCTCAACCCACTTTCCTCTTCCGACACAAAATATAACAACATAAGTAACACAACAAAATTATGTGCACAAGCATTCTAAGAACATTGGCATTACTGATCATGTAGTCCACTCTAAACATGTGATCACTATTGCACACCTAACCATTCTGGAAACATGCATAAATTATGTTCTCCTTGTGTGCACAGATTGCTTCCATGTGCACACAATGTTTCTATCCTCTTTTTGGTGGAAAAATTACCCCTGTGGATAGATGAATTTCCCCTCAACCAGGTTCCCTTCGATTGAGACAGTTAAAACAAATGATTCTCTATACTCTAATCTACTTTTCCTATGTTCTTGTTTTATAGCTTAAAAGGAGAGAGAGAAATGATTTGTGTACCTGTTCCTGTAGGTTTTCCCTACAGCCTTTAGCGGTTGAGCTCCAAATCTGAGTGCTTTCCTGTGAGTTTAACCTACAAAAAAATCAATTCCTCTTCCTACTATTATCCAACATTAGATAACAAAAATCCTATCTAAGAAACAAGGATAAGGATATCAAACAAGAACTGAACAAAGTGGATATGATAAATAGGCCAAGTTATCATTAAATTGGAAACATGAAACTTACAACCTGATCTGTGTTGCAGTCCCTCCAAGTCTCCAAAAATTTAGTCCTCAAATACACACCTTATAAGAAAGAGCTTCACTTTGATATCCTTACTCTCAAGATCAAAACTTTATTATCATATTCTCATTCTCCCTTTTTCTCACTCTGAATAGCCCTCATTATAAAGGACCAGGAAGGTCTAACCGCTTGGAGTACTTAGGGAATGTAGTTGAGGATAAGGGGGATAGGGTAAAATTTATTTAACCTTCACATTATCCTTATGGTTATGACCTCTCTAAATATGGTCAAACCAAATCTTTGTGGAAACAAGAATAACAACCCAATAATCACCGAGATCCTTCCTGAAACCATCCTTAGATCCTTGGGATTTTGACTTTTCTGTAGGGATTCTCCCCCCAAGAGGTAGACATGGAATCATGGACGCCCCCTTTTAACTAGAAAAGGAAGAGGGACACTCCTAGAGAGTGGGTAGGGGGGCTTTCTTGGTCAAACAAGGATAGAAAAACAAGGGGACAGGTGGGTTTTCGACCTATAAATTATAGTTTTTATCCTCTAACTTCACTAGCTATCATGACATGTTATTTTTACATGGTGTCAAGGTTTTAATACTTAGAAAATTATGACACTTACACCATGACATTACCCCATTGCAGTTGTGACACTTGCGAGGTGAGATGTCACAATTTTGACACTTAGCAAAGTGAAATGCGAGACTTGCAACACTTGTTTAGGTGTGAAAAAATGGTTTATAAAATATGCCCCCCAAAGTGTGAGGTTAGAAGAGAAAATGATGGCTAAAACACTTTGCAAAATTGTGTATGTCAAGGAACTAAAGTAGGAAACTTTTCGGAAGTTGAATACAACCATTAATCAGTATACATATATCATCCCGAGGTAGGCATACCCATGCTCGGACAAAATGGACTCAAAGCATGGCCATTGACCAATACACTATGGATCCATGAGAGTAATAATGAGGGATATTCCCACTAGACATACAATGTGAATCCATATATCTATGACTTGATCAAAATGTAGCCACGAGATTGTACATAGTGGAGCTACAACAGGACAAAACATAGCCAAAAACCAATATAATGTGGATCTATGTAACATTATACATTAGGATAGCATGATCGTCACATAAAAATTCACAATCTCCATTGTAGCCTGGGATAGTCACATATGTGAAAGGAATTCCAAAAAATGGTCCCAGTGTCTTCGTCTCCATCCGATACTTGGTACGATTCTAACCATGTGAATAAATGTGCTGACACTGAACATGGTAGAAACCATTTGATTACCGATCAATGATGTAAATCATTAACAAGTGTGAGGGAGATCACCAATTATAACAATGATTCCCAAGGTACCATTAGTTCACTCCATGGAGTGTGAATGGATGAGATGAAGTCAAACACTCGTGGAATCATCCGATCAATGGTTGATGATGTAAACCCATTGTCGAATGTGAGGAAACCTACATTGAGGCATGTAGGTTCCAATGTACTAACTGGTTTCTAATTCTAGTTCTCGGATGATGTGATGAAGTCGACAGGAATAGACGCATTGAGGAGGGCCTTGATGTATCCCCCATCAACAACATGGAACAAATGTAGTATAGGGATGAATAGTGATTGATCAAATGAGTGTGAAATGACACAAGGAGCTAACAGAAGGATGGAAATATATGAAATTGAAGAGATTGACTTCCCTTGAACATGTTATGACGTGAAATATGAATAGCTTGGAAGCATTGACTCAGTGACATATGGACCAAATATCGGATGTGGCAACAAACAAAGGTTATCCTTAAAAGAGTATGATGAAAAATAGGATTGCGGCAATGGGGAGACAAGAAGATAACCCAAAATGGAGGTAAGTGCCATGTTCAAGGGCAACAAAATAGATGCCAAAATGAGGAAAAAACTAACCCACTTCTCAAAT
>CBVK0102431327.1:0-10414 GCA_900067695.1 Picea abies | reverse complement strand
AAACTGATCCTTTTGCTTTAAACACATAACATTCACTTGCAATAATTTTCAAGTTTTTCAAGTCTTCTTCATTTTTAGATCATTTCGGGTTCAAATATTTGCAACAATCTCCAATCTCTTTTTGGCACTCTCAAAGTCCATTTGTTGGGCTATACAATATAAGTATTACAATTAGTCCATAGGCATTACAAGGTTTTTCTGCCCTTGAAACTTCGTTCACCATTGCAAGAGCATCCTTACATGGATTCACTACATCCATTGGTTTGCAACATTTTCAGAAATTTTGCAAGGTTTCCATGTTTCTCACCGAGGTTCCATGGCCTCTACAACAATCTAGGCTTCTCTATAAACCCTTGACATCCTTTATGGCCCTTTGCACTCGATTCTCTCATATTCAACATTATTGCAGATTCATGCAATTATTTTACAACTTAAAAAAATATACATGCAACATCTGGAAGCTTGGGCAACCTCATTCCATCCCTTTCTCGACTTACCCACAACTGTATGGCTGCCATAGGAGCACAATGATGGACAGAATATAAGGCAACTATCTTCTGGAAACTTTATACTTGTGCCATGACCTCTATAGAGTATTTTAGAGGGCACACTATAACTTATTTTAAAGGATTCTCTGTTGGCTCAAATTGATTTTTTTATAGAATTTCATTTTGTTTCTTGGTTTATGAGATATGATTGATTGAAGTACCAAAGGTCTGTAAAATAGTGCAGTCACGCGTCCCTTGAGTTTTAGGAAGAGTTTTCTCACTCCATAGAATACAATCGAGTGAGTATCTTATATCAATTGAAATCTCTCTTCTATACCTCGAATGGGTCTTCGACACCTCAAATGGGTCTTCGACAAAATTTGATTTCATCATCTATATCATAAGATATGAACAAAATTGCAACTAGAGGTCCATCGTGCGAAAAATAGGGTTTTTTCATTTCAATTTTTATTTTTTGGAGTTATTAAATCATATTGTAATTTTTTTACCCATGTAAAATACCCCATAAATTGTAATCGACATTAACAACAAGCTTGACATTACCAACTTGGTTATGGGTCATCCACAAACTCATGGTCATGGGTTAACCACACAAAACCCTTCTCTTCATTGGCACTTAGCAGATTGTAATCATGATAGTACGATGAACATATTGGGGTCTCTCTTTTTTTAGCATGGAGAAATGATGGGGACCATCATTTTCTAAGAGGGGATGATTGATCTGAATCTTAGGGGGGCTTACAGTCTATGTTCAGATGTATAAGTCATAATTTCATATTTTTATGTAAAAGGGAACTTGATATATATGTAATTGGCAGAGTCAAACCTAATCAAAATTGACTTAGTAAAAAAGATACCTTATAAAAAGGCAATAGGAAGAGAGTGAAGGCCGGGAAGGAGAGGTCCCAAAATTGGTCTCATTGCATATAATGGTTCTTCTTACTAGAACCCTTCTTCTCCAACTCTCTCTCTTTCTCATACTTTTGTGGTTTATCCAGTTCATGGATTTTCATCAATGTTCTTATGATTAATTTCATGGCATATTTTCATGTTTTCTCTCCTCCTCTCTCAACATTCAAGCCTTTCGGATCTTATCCCTCAAGATTTGGATCACAAATTGACCAAAGAAGCATGTTAGTTAACTACAAAGATAAGTCGACTATGCAATCGAGTCAGTCGAGCGTCGAGTTGGGTATACCAAAGAAACACCTCGATGACTACAAAAACAAGTCGACTAGGTAGTTGAGCTGACTGATTGTCAGGTTGGGTCGATCAAAGAAACATGCCAACTGACTGAAAAGACGAGTCGACCACGCATTCGATCCGGTCCACTTTTGGGTCGGGTTGACCAAAAAAACAAAATGTCAATCGATTGCAAAAATAAGTCGACTAGGCAGTTGAATTGGTCGATCAATGCCATCTATCATTACCAGAATCACTTTCTCCCCATGTTGCTGCTAGAAATTGGGACTGTCTGACTCAATTTCACCCAATTTCGTCCAAGAGACTTTTTCAAATATCCTTTAATCATGTTCAAACTTATGTCTCTACACTCGTATGTCTGGCCCATACAAGCCCAATGTTGTAGTTGGCTCTAATACCAATTTGTAATGTACCCAACTCCATGCTAAGTCACATTACTACCATTCTAAGTCTATAACATGCTCAACTATCAAAATTCTTTCAACTTGGCTCATATTAAGCTTTGATTACCATTTCTGATACCAAAAAGCTATATGTTTAGTTATATAAGAAAATATGCATGCAATATAATAGGAAACTTATGCGATTCACATAATTATAACATCATGTAGTTATTAATCAACCACAACATTTTTAATAACAAGGTACACATAATAATTCCGAGAAGATAACCCACAACCCATAACACTTGTCTTATGAAGAAATACCACCGATTAGTTGCATACAAATACCAACTAGTTGCGTGCAAAGGATGATCCGCCCAACTGTAGGCTCTGCTACTCTAGTTCTCTCAACAACAGGACACCCCTGAGCTAGGGTTATGAGTCCACAAGGACAAATGACTCATATGGTTGACTAAACTCTCTCACACAACCCAACACCCATTAAATGACAAGACACAGACTCCTACAACCTTTTCCACCACCCAACTCTCTTCCCCAACCTACATCACCCCAGGGATGGAATCCCCTTCTCTGCCCTGCAATACCTCAAGCAATCCTCACCTCCTCCAGGGCTCCAATGTAGTATGTCTAGGAATCTCAATGTTTGAGGCTCCATAAAATCCAACTGTCTATGAAGTCTCAATCACAACAATCCCATGCCCATGCTTATAGGACATTTCATATCAGTTATAAGTGACAACTATCCCCAACCTTCCATCACAAACATAATAGATTAATTATGTACAAGTTAATGGTGAACTTCTTACATGACTAGAGAGTCAACATTGTCTAGTTGTGAACAAGTAGAATGATCGAATTACAAAATGATGGTCGGATTCCCAAACCCAAGGAACTATTATGCATGAGCTGAACTCGCCACTTGGTACTCAAGGAACTCTGCCCAAGTCCTCGGCACACATTCCCATGAATATTTGTCCTTTTGTGTACTTTAAGGTACATGGACAATAAAATAATATAATGTAGACTTTATCCACTTTGCCCCCCCTTTAAGCCCCTCTCACATATACATATTATAACCTTTAGACTTTGGTCAACCAATGTAGTATTTCAGTCGATTAGATAATTGAACCAGTTGACTAGATAGATAGTCGACCAACATAGCTAAGTCAATTCCCTCTTCCCTCTTATAGAGTCTAGCCCCCCAATGTTTCGTCCATCTTATGTCGTAACCAACATTGTGTATTTATTAATATCTTTAATGCAAAATATACATAAATTTATTCCTTGACCATGCTACCTAGCTCACTAGCCTATATAACATATGTGTGCAATTATAATTCCCAATAATTAAAACTGAAGTGTTACATAGAAGATTCAATTATATACAAAATATTGTAGTGAGAATAGAACTCCTAAGAAGCAAGGATATGTTGAAAGAGAAGTTTAAAATACTTATCATATATGTTGAAAGCAATTCCCCTCTTTGTGTTGTTAGAGGGTGGTATTATTATGAAAAAACTTATCATATATGTTGAAAGCAATTCCCCTCTTTGTGTTGTTGGAGGGTGGTATTATTATGAGACTTACTCTAGTTGGTCTAGTATAAATATGTATTATATTTATACTTTTTGTAAATTTTTTGATTTAAATATTTAGTAAAATGCAATACTAAGCAAGCAACCACTATAGATTAATCCAAAAGTGAGTGGACCCCACTACTAAAATGGCACAATAATATTAAAAACCCAAAATTACCACTCGGGCTTCTAGTGCGTACACAATTATAAATATTCATAAAGTCTAACTTTCTTACACATGACAATACAACAAGCATTAATGACCACTACTCAAGCAATTTGGGGAACGATCTACTCATTAGGTGGTCCATGGTCATTATCTTTGAGGTGGACCCCATCCGTTATTGTTAAATTTTGGATATGGGATAATGTGTCCTAAACTTCACTACACTTATATTTATATTTGATCTTTTTGCATTTTAAATTTTGAATTTTGTTTTTGTAAATTTTTCCCATGTTACTTGGTCAAAAATGTTTGCTTGCTTATCTCTATCTATTTTATTTGCACAATTAGAAGATTTATTAAAGTCGATCATTTTCTAACCAATCACTTATAAATAAATGATGAAAAATTATAATTTCTTCTGTATACATACAATTGTCACAATTTCAATATATCAAGTTGTAGTTAAGTGGCAATTTGGAGTGGTTGTTGTGATAATGATCTAGGTTTAAAATTTAGTAGGTATACTTCATCCTCTATCAAGGGTTTGTCAAATGTGGCTATTAATCTTGGGTCTTGTACCAAATATTGGTTGTGACATTTTAGAAAAATATTATTGATATATCCTTTAGAAAAATTATTGTAATGATGATGGCAAGGTACTAACAACTTCATTATTGGCTTAAGTGTATGAGGATGGTGTATGCTTATTTCCATATTTATCATTTGTAAAAAAAAACTTCCCATTTGAAAAAAAAAATACTACAATTTTCTTTATACTCACATTGATTCTCTGTGAAGATTTATATTGATATTAAAGTACTACTTTTTCATAGAATGTTTAGTGTATTTAAGCATCATATTTGGTTTTCAAAACATGTACAAGATACATAATCTCCATAACTCATTAACCTGTAAAAATCAAGGAAATCTCATAAATTTAATTTCAATTTATTTTCTCATAAGAACAATAACAAAATAAAGTAATTAGTTGTTATTTATTTGTTTATTATTTTTAAAATTCAATAAACCAAAATCGACTTCAATAAACAATAATGATCATTATAATAAAAATGTAATTAATTTTAATTAATGCCTAATGTTGTGGATCTTCCTTTTCTTCTTTCTATTCTGAATGTTTTTTGGATAAATATAAACCCTCGCTCATCGACACATTAAACATTCCAAATGAGACATTGGCACCTTGCTAACTACCCCTTTTTCCTTGGCTTTCTAAATGGAGGGTGGAAGTAACCATTGATTGAAATACTAGCTGATAACCCCAAGGGAATCCCTGGAAATTGATCTTGAGACCTGTGTGAACTTTCACACAAGAACATCTATTGATCAAACTAAACCTTGGGACTATCTTATTTTCATTATAATGCATATTATCTCAACGCATATGTCATGTACCCATTTTTGGGTTTCCTTGTTCTGTAGTTGGAGATGACTTCTGAGGCTTGTTAGTGAAGAGAAAAGGGAGTCAGGGGGGTTTATTTGATGTCACCTAGCTAGGATATGTTATATTTCTAAAGTGACATTAAGTAAAAAGGTAATAAAGAAACTTTTAGATTAATAATTACTTAAACATTGGATAAAGTGACTTTTAATCTTAAAGTGAAAAGTAAAAGGGGAATAAGGGTCATGTTTGATTTGGTCAAAAAGAGAAAGTTCTAGAAGGGGATGGAAGACGAATAAAAGGAAGGGTGGTGTTTCACTTGGAGATTATGTTTTGAATTGTTATCTTTGGAATGTTATTGGAGCTAAGGCTTTCGTTAGGGTTTTGGCAAAACCCTTCCATTGTAGTTTAGTTTCGGTGGTGAAATATCCACCCTGGCTAGACAAGGAGGACGATCCATCTTGGATCTTCATTGGAGCTTCATCTTGTGATTTGACTTCAATTTTGGGTTGTAGTGATTCACTTGGAGAGGTTGTGGCACTTGGAGGGTTTGATCTCATCTATTGAGGCCATGTCACGATTTTAGGTTTTTGGCTTGATATTGTGTGTTTTCATGGATGTGTTGGAGCTGCTATAGTAACCAATAGAGACTTATTCTTGTTGTGTTCCAAATTCTATTCATAATAAAATACCACATATTGTCTCTTCTATTTCTGGTGTATTTGTATTGCATGCAATATGTTTGACAAAATGTCTATTAGTAGAATACATGCAAAATTGCATGCAATATGTTTGACAAAATGTCTATTAGTAGAATACATGCAAACAATTTGTAAAAAAATGTCTACCAATTTAGAGCATAAAGACCACTTATTGCATAGAGGAACATAATATCCCAACCTAATATATCTGGGGATATTACAATGGTATTAGAGCTGGAGACCTTGCCAGCTTGAAGGGAAAACAATGAGGTTATTTTGGTTGTGAGAGCCAAGTTACTTTGGAGGAGGTCAAATTGCTTGTAGAAGGGCATTTTGCTACTTGTAGGGGATTATTCTTTTGATTGGAGGTAGGATCTCTCATAGGGGTAGCGTATTTTTTGGGTAGGGTAGGGTTTCATTTGTGTAGCCTGCGCTTGCTACTGTTAGGGCCGAATTCCATCACTAGAGCCGAGATCAATGAGCGTTGGACCGAGTCACTTACCTGGGGGCCAAGTTTAGAGTTGTGAGGCCAATTTTATTTTCCAGGATCGATATTCTTTGTAGCTGGGCGTTTATTTTTTTGAGGAAGACCAAATTTGTCAAAAATGGGCATAGTTACATTGTTGGGTTTATTGTCTCTTGTGGCTGGTGTTGACGCTTAAAAGCGCAACGATGAATACTATGCTCGCAAATGATTGCCAAGCTTTATTATTTAACTATATTAATAATAAAGTAGTAGGTCGGACCCCCTTGTTATACTCGTTGGAATATGGTGGATAAGCAACGCTTAGATTTTTCCTATGTATGTGATGGTAGCAACACGGTTCTGGCCGTTTATTTTGCTTATGGTCGTGGTTTAAAATGTTATGGTACTATGTGTCGGTTGGATGATTAAAACATGGCACTAAGTGGCTTTGATGATCTCTCATAAAATATGTTGCCTTGTGGATGAAAGAATTATAATTCATTTTTTTTTTTGATATTGTATTGTTCATGGCAAGAATTTGGGTGATCTCAACCCTTGATACTATGGTCATGCGCATTGTATATGGTTTAAAATGTTTATGGTAATATGTGGTGGTTGGTGATTAAAACATGGAGTTAAATGTTTTGGATAATCCCTCATAAAGTATGATAATGTTTCCCTTTTGGATGAAAGAGTTACACTACAATTTTGATGTTGATACTATGTATTACTCATTGCAAAGTTTTGGGTGGTCTTGACCCTTGCTACTATGGTTATGCGTATTGTTTGAGTTGCATAGTGGGTTGTGTTCCTATCACAATTTTCATTTGTATAAGTTTGATATTGGCAAGGGGGTGGCACACTTTGGACTATCACGCACTTTGAAGAAGTAATATGGAAAGTTTGATTTTTGGTCGATTAATGGCTTGAACGTAGTGCTATGGTGCGTTGGCTATTTGTCTTGGCTCGTACTAGGAATTGAATGAAGAACTGAGTGGAGAAGCAACGTGCAGTAAATGCGCGTCACTCAAACTCCCCTTGAGCCCATCACCCTAGTCATTCTTGCATTCTTTTGGCTCTGGTAGTTGATGCTGCTCTACCTTTCTCAATCTTGAAGGAAGTATACAGTCTTGGTTTTCTCCTCGCATAGACTTTTCTAGGTATGGGTTTTCTTATTTTTCCATTCATGAGAGTTACTCTGCCCTTTAAATCAAATTTTGGCTATGGCTGCTCGTGGTCTGTGTGATTCTCAATCTGTTATGACGTTTTGAACTATGTTTTTGGGGTTGCGTCCTTGGTTTCTTATGATGGTTGTTCTGGATTGTTGGCATTTAAAAAAGAAAATGGTCATAGTCTTCTTGCTGTGTGTAATCCTTCACATGGTTGTTGAATAAAAATTGCAATGGAGCCTGCTTGATCATGGCTTGGTTTTTGGGTTTGGCCTCTCTGTGGAAGTTGGTTATCACATTATGCTTAAACTCTGGGCTTTGTGAATGACCCACCTATATCTAGACATTACTGGTCTCTGTGATTAAATATACCCATGCCATGTTTGACTCTGTGGTTTTTTATGATGGAAGGTTGGAACATTTCGTGCCTTGTCTTGGCAAAACCCTGTGCTGTTAGCTTGCTTGCTATAACCCTACCTCACCGTTTCCTGGTAAACATTACACAGTATGAAAACATGCCACCCATAGGTTGATGAAAGCATTATTCATGTTTTTGGTCAGGCACAAGTTTATACTTAGTGTCTCTTTATGCAGCGTTGTCAAAGGGGTTGGCTCCATTTGTTTTCTGTTGGAAGTTGCAGTTTGTTGTTTTGAAACCCTTACAACTGAGAGCAATATTGTATGTTATTGTTCTGTGGTAAATTTTGATAGGGCACCTACATAATGAGATGTCTGTGCCATTCAAATACTAAACTCTTTGGTCGAATCGCATGTTCTTACTTTCCACTTGCTGTCTTAAACCCTAAATATTACTTTGAAATTGTATTTACTCCAGTTGAAGTTGATGGGAGCACTGTGCGTGCTCGGTTACTTGGGAACGATTCTGTTGGGTTCCTTGTTTGATAATTCTGGAAGAGATTTGTACCCACTTATTTATTTGAAGCTAGTGATCAAAGTATTGAATGTTATTTTTTGTTCAATCATTGTGTTGATTGCATAAAAGTGACACCTGTGTTTTAAATGTTTGAGGCCCGAATACGAGTTATAATGTCCAGATTGGCTATATTGAACAATGGTTAAATAAACGATGGATAAGAGTTGATTGTCAACATTGTGCATACTCTTGTTGGTTTTAAAGGGTTAGGTATTGAAGTTAATGTTATGGTCACGGCTCAAAGGCTGTTGTGGTTTCTTATAGTGATTACAATGTTGTTCGTTATGACTGTCATATAATGATAATGTGGATACAATGGCTAATGTGATTAAATAATTCCGGGCATACAGATTATTGTGTAAAATAAATTGGAAACCAACAAGAAAATTTGTCAAAGAAAATACCAGTTTGAATTATTGATTTGAAATGGAAACACTGTTAAAATTTGAAGGTCTAGACATAGATATGTTTTGATTTATTTTCAATTGAACAATATCCATATTGATTCCCTATCATTCTATCATTTTTCGCTAATTACATTCCCCTCATAATCTCGATTTCACTTATTGCATCCATGTTCTGTGAAATAAATTTAAAAGGAAAAGTCTGTGTAAGAGCGACAAAGGGATAACATAGCAAGGGTTGTCAACTGATATTTTGATATTTTATACAAAGGGATAACATAGCAAGGGTTGTCAACTGATATTTTGATATTTTATTACACAGTTAAATTGTTTGATTAATAGCTGAACAATATTCGTATTTTGATCCCCTGTCATTCTATCATTTTCCGCTAATTACACTCCCTCCATATTTCCCATGAACCCCACCACCCCTTGTTCACTTGGCAATTAATAAATGGTTTGTTATGGATGGATTTGCATGTATCTCGTGTCAATTTTTCAACCAATTTTTTATTCATGTAAGCATAGTGTCATGTATGGTTTATTAAGAGCCTCATTACTGATGAACTGCTGCTACAGGATGATCTTTTTCAGTAGGGGAGGCAATGATAGAAATAACAGAGGCAGGGGAAATTGGAATCGAGACCATAGGAGGCCTAGACTTTCTATCCATTTTGATGTTGAACCTCAAGAATTGAAATAACTATTCGAAGTTGGGTTCTTTAATTAGGTTGGCCATGGAATAATGCACCCTCAACAAGAAAGACCCCCTTTCCATCCTCCTCAACACATCCTTGGCATTCTCGTTCCTCCACATGTGTCTTTGTAGTTGGAAGTCCCCGCAAATGATGGATGGAAAGAGATCGTCAACTAGCTTGTCATTTCCTTTGCCACCACATGTAAATCCCAATGTCCAGATTGCCTGTGCTATTTCACTAGTTCAATCTTCACATGCTGGTAAGAGACTAAAAACTGATATTCCCCAACCTGCGCAAGATAAAGGAAAAACAACTAACTCCCCTTCTTCTCCCTCCAATGTTTCCTCAAAATCTGTGTCTTCCTGCATGCATTTGAAGGATGATTGTTCCCATGTGATCATCGAGATACAACCCCAAGGGTCTAATTAACTAGGGGCTACTTCCGAGAAGTCTAAGGGAAACAACAATGAAAAAAAGAAAACTGCCTCACAAAGTGGCAAATATGGTTTTTAGTTTATGTTTTCTATGATTTCAGTTGATGAAGACAATGCTTAGTGGTTTTTAGTATTCTTGGACAACAAGATCTATTTTGATATTATGTGGATATTGTGGGTAATGTGGACATATATATTTCTTTTTGGATATGATATAAATTATTTTTGATATTTAAATATCCATTTTGAAAGATATTTAAGGGAGCTACAAGGGTGGCATATGGTCAAAATGATTATCCTTTTTTGTGTTATATTTTATGATTTGAAAGGAAGAAATGACGGGAGTCACA
>CBVK0102431294.1:0-12017 GCA_900067695.1 Picea abies | reverse complement strand
TTCCTTGATCCTTGATGCATAGACCATCGATGAACTCTGTTGGAGAAGTTCAACACTTCGACAATTTTGGCCAAAACCTAGTTGAATCTTTGTTTTTGATCTCCTAGCCAAGATGATCTGGACCATTGATTTTCTTTAACTTCCCAAACGATCGAAAATGAATTCAAACCATCGATATTACTCCTTTTCCAAACCTATGAAATGAATCTCAACCATTGATCTCATAACTTTGTCAAACTTTGAAACTTTATCAATTTTTAAATTTATCACGGGTGAATCTAGGTCGTTGATCTGGAGATCAAACATGATCTCGTCCATCAATTCGTTGAACACTTACCTATGCTAGTGGCCATTAAAAAATGATTTTTTCAACCTTCTGAATCAAATTCAGCTCTACAATTCTGCAAATCAAATTCAGCTCTACAATTCTGCAGATCGAATCCATCAAATTCTCAGAGAAATCTGAATTATTTAAAACTTGAGTCTGCTCACGAGTTTGGGGATTTTTCTCTCTAATTTTCCCCCCTTTTCCCAAATTCGCACAGATCTAAATCTGTGATAGCGAATCTCCCCAATTCACACTTGTTTCATCCCATACTGGTCTAGTGTTTCATCAGAAGATCAAATACCAATCTGTAACGTACCCAACCACCCACAGGATGGCCATGCTACTTCAAAATGCACTTCAAAATTGATTTTGAAATTCTAATAACATTTAATTAACAAATAAGCATGAAACAATCACATGCAATAATCAAGATCCATGCTATAACATAAAACAAATGGACAATATTCCATGCACATTAATAACGAGCAAGCATGCATATTATACAAATAAATCTTAGAGATAATCATTAATCCACAGCGGAAATAAATATACAAACATAGAAACACATGGTAGAGAGAACTTATCTTAAACAAAATCAATCGCCAACTGGTTGCATACCAAGGACGTTCCACCCAACTATAAGCTTTGTTGTTCCAAGTCTCAACAATAGGTCACCCTGAGCTAGGGCTATGAATCCACAAGGACGGTTCTAGGGTGTCACTCATATTCCCAAACTAGTCAACACTCAAGCTCTCACAAGTTTCTCAACACACAACAATCCAAAGTATACCAGCTTTCTTCTCTCCAAACTACACAACCTAAGAGAATGGACCCCCTTCTTTGCCACACAGTCCCTTAGGCTTTCCACCTCCTTCTAGGGCTCCAATGCATCTGGTCAAGAATATACATGCTAGGACTCTCAGGATTTGCAGTTGTGAACAAAATTTATCACATGTCAATGCATCTCATACATGCAAGCATTAATTCGTGGTTGGAATACACCAACAAATACAACAACCAACAAAAAATGGATTCATTCCTCAACAATTTGTCCCCATATCCCCAAACCAAGAACATGGATGTGTGAGGAATAATGAATGAGTTAAAAGGTGAATGGAGAGAGAGAGAACAAAATGAAGAGTGTACATAGTAAAGAGTTTGAACCGCAAAATAACCCAAAGATGGGTTTATATATCTACTTGCAAATCAAGACCCACATGGCCTTCCCCAAGAAGCTCATTTAACCACTTCTCTCAATTAAAAGTTAAAACAATTACGGGTAAATAAAATATAATAAAAATACTTAACATCTTAAGCCCCCTCTCTCGTGGAATCATAACCTCCTATAACTTTTGTCCTTGTCCATCTTGTAGTTGATCAAATATTACATTTCCCATGCACTCTTCCCTTTTAATTTAATTGCTTGGGCACTCCGACCTTTTATAAAATAAAAAAATACATTACTTAATATGAGGTCTCAAAAGTGGGGTATTACACTTTTCATCCTAAAAGATAGCTTTGTTGTGAGTTAGCCAGATACACCAACAAACATACTTTGGAAGGGTTACCCAGATATTCTTGAAATTAACTTTTTGTTGGAGGATGCCTTGTTATCTTTTATACCAATGAGAGAAAAAATCTGAAGTGGCCATGTTATCGCACAATATTTACTTTCCCAAAGCCTAAAGGCAAGTAGGTTGAGATTGGTGTAACATGGAGGTAATCATGTCACTGTCACCTCAACAGGGTACCTCTTTCTATTTAGGATGAATATGACTCTACTCCAAGGGAGACGTCTCAGGACCTAGTGGATTGATGAAGGAAAAAAGGGAAAAGGTATATCGCCCCTCTCTCTAGGTCACTCAAGTTAGTCTTAAGTCTTGAAGGATGAATAAAAATGATAATAAATGTACATGCCCCTTACCAATACAACAACGCATGTTATGGAAGCAACAAGTAAGCTAAATGCTTCAATAAGACTTCAAGTACGTGAAAATAACCGCTATCAATCAATGTATATAGCCAATGACAAATACATAGCAGCAAAAAGTGATGATAACAACTAAGTGATATCGTCCCTGAGGTGTAGTACAGTCGGTGACAGAGTGTGGTGTTAAGGAACTTCGTGATGTTAAAGTCACCGGTTCGAAACCTGAGGGGACAAAAAATCTGGCCATGTTAAGGGTTGGTGTGGCTCAGGCCAGGTGCAATCCCTAGGTGATTTTGATGGCTTAGATGCCCCTAATTCGTGGTTTCTTAGCCACAGGTTAGTGCCACATGTCACGAACAAACTAACAAACAAAAAAAAAACAATTAAGTGATATCCAGAAAATGCACTTATTTGGACAATATAACAAGATGTTTAAGGTCTCAAATGATAACACTTTCTCTCAAGCAAGATCTATATTTATATCAATCATTAAATAAATTCTTTAAAAGGTTGTCTAATTTAAATGTAACAACAAGAAATTAGAGTAACGACAACAATAATTAAGCTTCAGAAATGTACTTCATGAAGGCAATTAAACACACTTTATAACGTATTGATAATACCTTGTCTTATACAAATTATGGGTTCATTTAGATGGTTAGTAGGTTGATATAAGCTACAAAATGATAGTTGTAGCAGTGATTATGACATCAACAACTTGGTTGTTAGTATTTCTAGATTAGGTTAGCAAGTTAGTTAAGGCTAGTAGGGTATCAAGTAGAGAAATGAGTTTAAAAGTTGATGATCCTTGTCAAGGGATAAGGGATGATGACTAGTGACTTCTAGAAGTAATGGAGTCAAGGTTGGTGGCTCTTCCTAGGGATGATAAATGATAATGCACAAAATCCAAGAGGGAAAAAGGGCTTACGAGGAATAGCACCTTAAGTCCTCTTAGGCCTTTGACCACAAGAAGGTAGGAAGCTAGGGTGTAGGCACTTCTAGGCCCTAGATCCTCCTCCTTAGATTTCTTTTGGATGGAAGTTTTAAGCAACAATAACTCAATGCAAACCTCTAAAGTGCTAGCACTTTAGGGCTCTATAGGTTGCACTAGTTACTAGACCAATTTAATGAAGCTAGGAAAATGAAAATCAAGAAAGTAGCACCTTAAGTTTCTTACTTCAAGCATTAATTAAACATGCAATTTCATAATCTTATATGAGCAAGCAAACCATTACCATAACCATTAAACAATGAAAAAAAAAATTACTTACTTGCACCAAGAATAATCATGTAGAAAAATGCTAGATTACCAAATTACTTCACAAAATTGATCCAAGTGCCAACATAAGCCTTAAGTCCTCCTAGGCCCTAGCACCTCCTTCTCCGTAGATTTCTTTTGGATGGAAGTTTTATGCAACAATAATTCAATGCAAACCTCTAAAGTGCTAGCACTTTAGGGCTCTAGAGGTTGAACTAGTTACTAGACCAATTTAATGGAGCTTGGCAAATGAAAAGCGAGAAAGTAGCACCTTAAGTTTATTACTTCAAGCATTAATTAAACATGCAATTGCATAATCTTATATGAGCAAGCAAACCATTAACATAACCATTAAACAATGACAAAGTAAAAATTCACTTACTTGCACAAAGAATAATCATGTAGAACAATGCTAGATTACCAAATTACTTCACAAAATTGATCCAACTGCCAACACAAGCCTTAAAAGAGCGATGTGCCTCACTATTTCAGCCAAATATACCCCAATAGGGCGAAATTTTCAGACCCCTTGTCTCCAAGTGACAAGTTGTGATAAAAAATGAATGTACTTTTGTCTTATTTATACAAAATTATGACCTTAATTAACTTTTAGGTCAAAAAACAGGGCTAACCTCGCCAATTTGTTACAAAAAATCAAATTTTTCCATAATTAAATGAATTTGCATCTGAAAACTCCTCCAAGGGTGATGGCATGCCCCTCTAGGGTGACGTTGAGCCTCAAGTGTGGAACGTTGAGCAAGGAAGATGAAACGTTGGGCCTCCAACAGCCTAAAATCTTGCCCACACGTGCCAATTTCCTCATAAATGCCCTCCAAAGATGAAACGCCAACTCTGGATGACATCTAGGGCCCCCAAGGGCTAACGTCCAAGTGGGAGGGACATGAAAACCTTGGATCTAGGTCTTCCAAAATCAACGTCATTCTTTCTCCTAGTGCAAGTCTTCAATCTTTGTCATACCCCTTGGTTGGGATCTCATCATCCATCGGTGGGCTTTGAGCCCTATGAAGGTCCAAGCTAGTCATTCCCTCGCGCGCACCTCTCCACCGTGCAAAGTCCTACAGAGACAACAAGTACGCCCTCCAGGGGTCCATAAGTCACAAGGATCATAGCATATAAATCATATCTAATAATTAAATCACCCGAACATGTGCATCAAACTCCCCCTAACCCCAAACAAATGCTCAAGGACGTTATACAATTTGACAAGCTTCGGTTTGGAAAGGCTCTCAAGGTGTCCTATTGGGCTAATTCTCCTTAAGTCTGGGGTGTTTCCAAGTGGAGTCTAATCCAAGTCATGCAAGTGTATGAGGAGGCATGGGGAAAGCCTTGGGCATGGGGCGCATGTGATAACAGGGAAATGTAGAGTCTTACCTATGGGCGCTTTTGTGGAGGGTGAATTACAGCTTGTCATGAATGCAGTTGCTTCCTAGCCCATTCATTGTCATTTATTCTTAGCTTTCTTTCTTTTGATCTTTGCTCTTATGCTAAAGGGAATAGTTGAGTGCCACTGTCCTGGCTTGGTGACTAGAGGTGACAGTGTCATCCACAAATCATTTCAAGGAAATGAGAAGGCTCGCTCGTAATAAGACCCCCTTTTTCTTGGCTACACAACCAAGAGCCATTACCTTGGCTTGGTGACCAGATAGGTGGTAATGTCATACCGCTACATGTTCATGGTCATAATAGGTCGGCTCGTGATGAGACCCCTTTTTTCTTGGCTACACAACCAAGAGCCATTACCCTAGTTTGGTGACCAAATAGGTGGTAATGTCATACCGCTACATGTTCATGGTCATAATAGGTCCGCTCGTGATGAGACCTCCTATCCATCAACTAATAATTAGATACAAAAGAATAAATCAGATATACAGATTAAGACTAGAAACAAGATATACAATATAGTTATGCAATTTGACAAGTTTAGGTTTGGAGAGGGTCTCAAGGTGTCCTAATGGGATAATCCCCCTTAAGTCTGGGGTGTTTCCCAGGTGGATTCTGGTCCAATTCATTCAAGTGTATGAGGTGGCTTGGGGTAAACCTTCGGGCATGGGGTGCATGTGATAACAGGGAAATGTAGAGTCTTACATGTGGGCACATTTGTGGAGGGTGAGTTGCACCTTGTCATGAATGCAATTGTTTCTTATCCCATTCATTTCCATTTATTCTTAACTTTCTTTCTTTTTATCTTTGCTCTTATGCTACAAAGGAATAGTTGAGGGCCACTGTCTTAGCTTGGTGACCAGAGGTGACAGGGTCATCCACAAATCATTTCATGTAAATGAGAAGGATGGATCGTGATGAGACCCCCTTTCTCTTGGCTATGCAACCAAGAGACATTACCTTGTCTTGGTGACCAGATAGGTGGTAATGTCATACCGCTACATGTTCATGGTCATAATAGGTCGGCTCGTGATGAGACCTCTTATCCATCAACTAATACCTTGAGTGTTCATGTTATCTTTTGGGTCCCATTTTCTTACTGAGAATATTTTCACCGATTTCTCGAGGATCCCTGGGAGAAGCATCCCAAAGGTTTCAAAATGAATTTTAACTCTTGCCACAAGGTAAGGTACAACCCTTCCTAGTGTAGCCAATTCCAATGCCCAAAATATGGGGAGATGGAAGGAATAAAGATGGAAAGTGGTAAATATGGAGGGAACGAACGATGATTCTTCAAATCTCCACCCAGTAGCAACCCATCCTACAAGGAAATCAACTTAATAAGTCACTGTGTCACCCTCTCAGGTTTAAACAAGGCAAAGAGCATAATTTCCAAGAAAGCATCATGAAATGAAGAAGGATTCAATAAAACACATTCAAGTGATTCCAATATTAGGGTGATACATACCATGATACTCGAACTCATTACCTCATGGAGAAAGACCCACTGCCACTTTAGGACTAGACTAGTGTGATGGACATTGTTGTTGGCGATGTGTGGATTGTACTTGAAGAAAGTAGGGGCCCTTTGGGGCTATGCTTAGGTTGTCTAGCTCTTGGCACTCCATGTATGGAACCTATGGGCCTCGAGACACGATCTCCTTAGTTATCCCTAGGCTAGGGGATAACAGGCCAAATGCCAATCAAATATATTCTTGAGACTATCTAGGACCAATGACCAAACCTCCTTTGAATAATTGTAGTCCACAAAAATGTATTGGGAAGATTCTTTTGCAGAAAGGTAGAAGGCACAATGAGACGGACTTTCAATGCCATGCTTACATGTATTTTCACAAGTTATCACTTTTTGATGAGTGAGTAGACAACTAAATAAATTAATGTTTGGGAGATATTCATTATTCCATATGTTCACCCACATCCCAAATCGGGAGAAAAAAAACATTGAATTGAGTAAGAAATGATACCCCTTTTTTTTTATGTAAAAGGAGAACCTTTCCAGCTGCAAGAATAAGCCTTTATTCTAGGCCAAGGGGATCCTCCATGAAGAGAGAGGAGAAGATAATTTTAAAGGGGAGATAAGGGATATGTTAATCGAATACATTTCCATCCAATACACTCATTGGAAGAATCTCTCCACTCAAAAATGTCATACAAAGTAAGAAAACTATTTTCTTGCATCCATAGCCAAAGAGGAGCTAAAACATCATGCTTTGCAAGGCACTCATTTATCATTATTTTTTCTTCCCATAACCGGATCCAATGACCATTGCCTCATACCCATAATATATGAGAACAAAAATCATATTGAACGATAGCTATTAATCTAAAAATAGGAGATCCCTTGTTTGTTTTAGGATGGCTTTCTAGACATCTCTGTTGATATCCAAAGAAATATTTGTTAAACAGGGAGGAATTCCACCAAGCTATCTTCCCTTTTATGAGCCTCCATGTCAATTTCATCCCCATAACCTCATTCAATATCTCAAGATCATGAATTCCTAAACCACAATTATTTATTGGACTAATGACCTAAGCTCATTTTACCATATGGAACTTTTGTGGTTTCCTTTTCAACCTCGCTAAAGAAATTATGTGAGTTTCTTAGACAAAATACCAGTGATCACCTTTGGAGAAAGCAAAGTGGAAAATTGAGAGATTGGAAGAGCATATATGATAGATTTTATAAGAATGACTCTACCATCTTGGTTGAGACATTGAGTTCCCCAGTGTGATAATTTATGATTTATTTTTTCTATAACAAGTTGTCATTCCTGAGAAGTAGAACCTTTTAGAGAATTTGGGATGCCCGAGTAGTAGAAATATATAACAAGTTGTCATTCCTGAGAAGTAGAACCTTTTAGAGAATTTGGGATGCCCGAGTAGTAGAAATAGGCCCATTTGTCAACAACGAAAAATTTAAAAATCCATGAAATGGATCCCATCTCCTGAGATGTAGTATTTTTGCCCATAATTTGGCATTTTCTATTATTGGCAGCACCCCTTGAAGCATCAAGAAAGGCATCCAAAAAAAATTGGAACCTCGAAGCTATGATCACCAATGCTCCCCTCATGAAAAGAGTATCGTCAACAAATTGAGAATGATTGATATTGCTAGCCCCTCTAGCGATATGAAGGCCTGGAATATTCCCAACAGACCTTTCATGTTCTATCTTCTTGCTTAAATCTTTATCCATGATTATAAAAAGAAGAGGGAAAAGGGTGTAGCCTTGGAAAAGGTCTCTACTAATTTGGAAAAATTTAGTGGGCCTACCATTAACTAAAGGAGTAATCCAAGGTCCACTGATGCAGGATGAGATCCATTTGATAAATTGAGGGAAGAACCCAAAACGCTCAAGAACCTAAAATAAGAAAACATGTCAGTCGCGGTCAAAAGCATTAACCATATCCAATTTAATGACCATGCCTTTCCCTTTTTCCTTGAAACTTGAGTGGACCGCTTCTTGGACTAGCACACTATGTTGTCCATGATTTTCCTATCCTGCGTAAAACCTCCTTGGTTGGGGGAGATGAGTTTATGGAGAAAATTTTTCAACGGAGAGGCTATAATCTTGGTGAGGATTTTATACGAAGTGTTGCATAAAGAGATTGGTCTAAAACGAGCAAAAAATGTGGGATCGACCTCTTTAGGAACAACAGCTAAGAAGGAAGGGTTTGTCCTACCTTCCAGTTTAAGGGATTGATGTGAGTAGTGCAACATGCACATGAGGTCATTTTTAATAAGGTCCCATAAATGTCTATAGAAGGAGATGGAAAATCCATCTGGGCTTGGTGCTTTATTTGGAACCAAACTCCAAATTGCAACAAAAAGCTCAACTTCAAAAATAGGTTGAGATATATCAAGGTTTTACTAATTTGATATGGGGGAAGGGTTGTTGTCAAGCAAAGATACCACATTGGAGCGATCCATCTCATCCTGTTCAAAGTAGAGGGTAGAAAAATGTGCTTTGGAAACTGCTTTGATACTAGGGAAGTATGAAATCACAAACCATCTTCCAACCCAATACTAGAAACATTATTCTTGTGCAACCTGGCCTTGGCTTGATTATGAAACATTTTGGTATTTTTTTCCTTGTCCTTGAGCCAAATAATGCATGATTTGAGCCTCCATAGTTCCTATTCTTGTTTTGTTGCCTTTTATATCTAATTTGCGGATTTATATCTTCCCTTTGCAGTTGGGCCATGATTACTTTATGCTCATTTTCTTTTTTGATCAAATCTAACTTCTATTTTAGTTATTTTATTTTCTTATATGGAGAAGTGAAGAAGGATCTATCCCATTGCTTTAGGGCTTGTTTGAAAAAGATTAAATTTTTCTCTGAGATATAAATAAGAGTACATGGGATCCATGTTTTCCAAGTCAACTCAACCAATTTTATCACTTCATGGTGACTGAGCCAAAGGGGCTTAAAGAAAAATGGTAGAGACCCATACTTAGGAAGATTGTTGATCCGGATCGATGTAGGGAACATCATATAAATTTCAGAAGTGTCCCAGAACGTACAAAAGCAACCCAGGACGCTCAGAATGGCCTCAGCAGGCAAAAAAGGGAAAACATTCAAAGTTCCCAAAATTCAATTAAAATGGCATGATTGCGAAGAGCACATCGCGATCTTTCCAACGATGCAAACGACTCGTCAAACGGAGTTACAGATCAAAATATATAAGCGGTCAAAGTTTTGGTCAAATAGAGTTACGGATTAGCATCAGTACGGATGACATCAGTGTCATTACAGCCTATGTAGCCAGCGCAGAGAGTGACACATGTCATGATGACATCAGATGATGTCAACATGCCACGTGGTAGCATTGTAGGTTGCCATGTATCACTCGGATTTGGGGTTTTAGGGTGCCACGTGGCAACACCGGAGGTTGCCACGTGTCACTCGGATTTGGGGTTTTAGGGTGCCACGTGGACCACTAAAAAAGTGCCAAGTGGCACCCCCAGGTGACACCACGTAGCACCACCCAGAAGGTGCCATGTGTCTAGGATGACACAGAGATGACGTCATCATGCACAAGTAGGAAAATCAGAGGTTGCCACGTCGCCCAATAGGAAGGCACCACATGGCACCCCCGAAATGCACAAGGATGCTCAGCGAATGAAAAAATAAAAATATATATATTAAACAGACCGCTAAATATGGTGGCATTTCTTCCATCTATGGTATATCCAGCCAAATATAGCAGCAGTTAACTATGCACCAGAGATAGTTAGCATCTCCGCCAAATTCGCCACCAAATATAGCAGGTTCCACCGTTTTGGTGGACACCCACCAGACTTAGCGGAGCGCACCAAATTTGTATGCTAAAAAAAAGGAGGCCCGTGGGATTCGACCCCAAGACCTCCACTAACCAAGTTCTAAACTTAGCTCTCCTAACTGCCATGCCAACCATTATACTTAATGCATAACCGCCCAGAATTTGCATAAAAAGGGGATCCAGTTCAGAGTTTGGGGCATCACAGGAAGAGCACAATGGGAAAGAGAGTGGAGAGCTGAGCATGCCTGTATGGCCTGGTACAGAATTGGAACGCAAACCGAGGTAAGGGTGCCTCCCGGGTCCAGAAGTGCCTGACTCAGATCGAGGTGTGGAGATAGTCATTTTTAGGTAAAATAACGCCAGGAACGCAGTGGTGGTGTTAGTTTTCTGATTTGAGCAAAAAATCAGCAGCTTAATTCCAGAATGAGTCATTTATTGCAGAGGCAGTGGCACGATAACCGAGGCAGAGGTGTCTCTTGGGCCTGAAAGTGTCTGACTCGGATGGAGACGATTTGACAGCCATTTTTGGGTAATTCGACGACGTGAATTCAATGACGATGTCTATTTTTGCACCAGAGCTTCATATCAACAAGCTAAGTGTTGGAGAAGCCAATGTAAGCATATTTTTCATTATGTTGTTTTGTTATTAATTGTTGCAACATAACATGCGTTTTATAGGTCTGAAGGAGCAGAGAGAAGCTGCAGCAAGTCAACAAGATCAGCTTATTCCTTCTATATATTTGTTTCTTATCTTCCTTTCACATCAAATCAATCAGTTATACGTGACAGAGAAATTGTGGCACTTGCATGACAAGTGGCCAACGAAGCAGTTTTGATTCTCGTGGGTTCCGAGATCTTTTGTACAGGCTGCCACTTCTAATTATCATAGTAACGATTTGTCATTTTTTTGTGGACTATCTCCGAGGCAGAGGTGTCTCTTGGGCCTGAAAGTGTCTGACTCGGATGGAGATGATTTGATAATCATTTTCAGGTATTTTGACGACATGAATCCAATGACGAGGTCTATTTTGCAGCAGAGCTTCAGATAAGCAAGCTAAGTGCTGGAGAAGCCAATGTAATCATGTTTTTCATTATGTTGTTTTATCATTAAATGTTGCAGCATAGCATGCGTGTTACAGGTTTGAAGGAGCATAGAGACGCTGCAGCAAGGTAGAAAGATCAGCTCATTCCTTCTATCTATTATTTTCTTCTCTTCTTTCACATCAAATAAATCAGTTATATGTGACAGAGAAATTGTGGCACTTGCATGATAAGAGGCCAATGAAGCAATTCTGAATCTCGAGGTTTCAGGATCTTTTGTACGGGCTTCATATATATGCTTGGATATGAGAAACAAATCTAAGGCTTTTGATGGATCCATGTTGATGGGGGTCATATTTTACTCTTCATCTTTTTATGTATTGAGTATGTGGGAATGATGTCCATGTCAGCATCATGGATTCCACATGAGTAGAACTTGTGAAGCTATATACATTCCTGATCACATTTCGATCTCTTGTTGTCGACACCGAAAAGGGACTTTGGCCTTACAACTTGTAAAGGAGAGACATCATTGCATCGAGGAGAATAAAGCGGTCAAGCTTTGGAGCATGACCCAGAGAGGTAGCCCACATCGGGTGAACTTTGTTATCAAGGAAAGTGTCATATCCATTATGTGTATTATGTTCTTATGTTTCTTTTCTATGAATTCCTGCACATAGGATATTAAATGCAAGCATTCCATATAATACATAAGAAAAACTAAGGAGGTTTTATTCACTTTGGATTCAAGCTTATAA
>CBVK0102431292.1:0-11515 GCA_900067695.1 Picea abies | reverse complement strand
TTTTGAGGTTAGTCATTAAAAATTAATTAATTAATGATTTAGGAATTTAGGTCAGTCTCAAAATTCTATAAAAGGAGGGGAAAGGAAGGAAGGAAGGGAGAGAATGGTTAGAGTAACGTTACACTGCTGAATTGTGGCTTGACGGATTGCTTGTGAGGAGTTGGGTTTATCTCAGCTGTGTTGGAGTGGTAGCTCAGCCGTGGAGGCGAGCTGAGACGCTAGTCTATCTCTGGTTCTTGTGTCACCGCTTTGCGGCTCGGGGGGCTAAGGGGGAAGCAGAGTACCCCTAGCGATTGGCTAGTAGGTACCGGTGAGGTCGCTATGGTTGGCAAGCGGGAGCGTCAAGGAGTGTGGGACATCAATCGAGGCGCGGACAACAACTGAGGCGGTTGACAAGGCAAAGGTATGCTCGTTATTTTGTAGAGTATAAAGCATTGGTATTTATGTTGGGATCTGTATGATTATTTAATGGATGAATTTGTCTTAAGCTTCTGCCCTTCAACGAAATTCCTAAATTCCTAGTGGTCAGCATTCTAGTTGGGTTCTACTAGTCCTTGGCTGAGATCCTTAAGTTGTTGCATTACTCTTGTGCTGTCCTTTCCTTGGCGTTTCATTTTAGCCTTTAAATTAAGGATGCACAGATGTACAGTCATTAATAATCTCTGTTATGGTTATATTGAAAAACATAAATAGTTAAAAGGAGAAACTTGTGACAACATTGGCTTTCCCTGGTAAGTGAGTTAGGTACATTGACATGCGAAGTTAATTTCTGGCTCACAAAAGTAGTCCCGGTTTTCGGTTATAATTTGACTATGGTGTTTTTTGTGCTGGATTTCAAATTACTCTTGCCATTGCTATGTTGATATTGTTCTGGTTTTTGGATTCTCTTGCCCTCCGTTTTATAATTATTTGCAGTGAATGACACTCGTTGCTTGGGTGTGCTGAGATTTTCTTTTGTGGATTTGGGGTCCGTTGGCGAATGTTTTTTTATTAATGACAGTCTCATTTTGTATTCTGGTATTTGGCAGTGACATACTGGACGGTGTCTGTCACACCTCCTCACACCTGGCTTTACCCAGCGATAAGGCTAGTTGCGATGACTGAGCTGTCCAGGGGTTAATTGGCAAATGATTTCCTTCGATCTGGCCGGGCTCATGCTCAGCCTTGAATTGCAAAACCAATACCATCAGTCGCGCACTTAAGGGTGCGCCAATGCTTGCGTAGTCTTTGTTGGGTATCAAATTCTTGGTTACCGGTTACCTTGGGTTAAGGGTTATCAGTGTATGTCTAATACCTCTACACCTTCCTAAGGAGCCTCTTCTCTGGCGAGATTGCCTTCACTATGACCTTGTAGTTATAATTCTCTTGCGATTCATGCAGGCGTTCTGTCTGCACCAATGGCCCTTTCTGACTATCTTTGTTTTATTTCGTGGTGTGCATTTTTACTCTTCGTTCCCTACTTCATGTGGCGTGCTGCTTTTCCTTTCTGAAGGGTGAATTTTTTTTTCCTTGCATGTTTCTTGGGCGATTTTATTTGGGTGGATGTTAGCGTTTTAAAATGCCCGTACCTGCGCGTGGAAGGCGCTCCTGCACCCGTCACTAGCTTTGTGTTATGTCTGTGTTGATTATTTTATGAGCGTTTTCTGTTACGATCGTTTTTGCAAGTCACCGTTACATGGTTCCTTTGGAGTAAATCCTTTTGCGCCCCTGTATTTTAGGTATAAATCTCCCTTCGTTGTTAAATGTAGGGCCCGTTATTTAAATTGTGAAGCTAACAGCATAAGGGTATAAACATGTTTGGCATTGACCTGGTAGTTGCAGTTCGACTGTTAAAAATAGTAACAAGACGTAAATGTGCTTGCCAGCTAATTTCAATGCCAATTGAGGTACCCTTGCACAATGCACTCTATTTAATCACATATAATAAAGAGTATATGACATGTATTGATGTGGCTACTTCTCGTGTCTGCTCTCTTGCCCTCTGCATATCCATGTTTGTTTGTGTAATGTGCACTCATCAGTCCTAGAGGATACAGTAGCCTATGCAACCAACAAACTGTTACAATCTCCTGTCATGTTATGCCATTGTAATGGATTACTCAATTGTCTCTAACGTAGCTTTGTTTTTCCTTTTAAATACTATCTTTAGGTTTCACAATCTTATCATTATGATTTTAAATTGGATATGAACACTAAGGATGTTTTAGTGGTTTGTGTTTTTAAAATCTTCATTAATATTTTAGCTAGCTGGGATGAAGTTATTAAAATAGTGATTGTTGTTTTAGGTATATCTTGGGTTATTCTATACAATGGGTTTATAAATAGTGAAAAATAAATCTATCATTAATGGTTTTAAATTTCTAAGGTAATGCCTCTGTGCGAGAGGTTAACGCAGAGATCAAATGCATTACTAAAACTCAATTTCGGTATTGTGATTGGACAGATTGTAGTAACGTGACTGGTGTGACCTTCAATGGAATTTATGATATGCATTATAGAATGGTTTAAATCGCAATATTCAGGTCGTTAATTTGACAGGGAAATATTGTCAATCGTGATATTAATGATGACGGTTAAATCTCAATATTAATATTTGTAAATTTGAACGTTAGTGATAATGTTAAAATAGCAATGTTATTAATTGTTAAATCAAATTGCCATTGATGATGTTAAATCGCTTAGTTATATTTGGAGGGTCATATGCTAAGGTTAGGTAGTTCTATTTTTAAATTGTTATATTAAGTAAATCTTTAAACTTATATTTCATAGAATTATTCACATCTTGGTAAAAAGATTTTAAAAAGTGCTTGAATGCTTAATGATCTTTTCCTTTTTATATATATACATATATATGTATAGATATATATATATTTTATCACTGCACAATCTAATCATAACATGTGTATTCAAGTGTTGACTCACTTCTTTCCTCTTGTATTAAAAGCAACTAAGTCATCAATTGCATTTTCATTCACTATTACTTGGCCTTATTCCAATCTTAGTACATTGAACATTCTAGATAATACAATCTTTATTCATCTTTAATTACTCTAGTAGTATTGTAAACGCTTTACCTAATTCCCAATGGTCTTCTCTAGATGTTTACGATGATTAAATAAAATATAAGTCTTTGTCTGTTAATCTGAAGGGTAATTCAGAAGATAAGGGTGAGGATAGGGTTTTATTGTTAATGATTCATAAATTGTGTTAGCAGGGTGTAAGGGCATTGATTAGGTAATGATGCACGCAATGGGATGTCATTGAAAAATTGTTCCTAAGGTTATAATGGTAATATATGGTTGAATATGTAATTGTATCGTTCTCGCCATATAATGGTAATGTTAGAGTTGATATCCTTGGAATGTATGATCATTGTTTTTATTGCATTATGATTGTAATTAGAAATGTAACGTTATTGTCATCTTACAGTAATGTGAGTATAAAATATTGTTATTGATAAGCATGCGGTGGACTGTCCTTGACTTACGTTCAATAAATTACCCCAAGTTAGTATACTAGAATGGTTGTCGTAACGAGGCGGTTCGTTACCAGTTGTCTGTTGAGTTGGTTGTACTTGGTTGTCTTGCATTGCTCGGTCTGGTTGTGTCGGGCGGTATGTAGACACCTCCATGTTCCTCAGAATAGTCGCCAGCCCTGAGACCTTAAATGGTTAAAATCGATGGGAACCTGGGCTTGAGCGTTGATTATGTGTCTTGGAGGTCCTAACCTTGCAGGGTAGGACGGGTGGGTGGTCAGTTTACTTGTCACTAAATGTTTGCGTTGTGCACCTTATGCCTAGGGTCATATATTGTTTGCAGCTGCTCGTCGTGTTCCTTTAGTCTTCTTGTGATGAACATCGTGGTTGCGTATTGTTGGTTGTAAAGGGGCGACATAGGGTCAAGTGTGTTGTTACTTCTACACGTGCGACCACACCTTAAACAAAACAAAAAAAAAAATTGCACCTGCTACAGAGTTGTTGTCTTAACGAGGAAGGTCATTACAATATATTTCAATTTTTGTTTCATTTATTACTATATGTTTCATATATATTTACGACTATGTTTTAATACGTCGATAGTTTTTTTATATATAATAAAATACAATGATAGTATACCTTGGCAACGATCTTTCAATTTAATATAGTATCTTTTACTAGTAAGCACTGAATCTAATGTTCACAATGATTTCAATTCTGGAAAATTTTCTCAGCATTGATCAAGACTTGATTGGCTGGCGTTTGAATAACGATTCTATACTCTATGATTTTTAATGGTATCTTATTCTCTACGATTCTCGGTATTTAAATGACTGCAACATCGGTTATTTAACTCTGTGTTTCATATATATTTATGCCAACTTGATCAATTATTTACTCTGTGGTATACAAATATATATATGCGAATGTAATATTTATGGACAACAAATTTAATATCTATGGACAACGAATTATACATATGCAAATGTAGACAACAATTTTTAAATATATACAGACGACAACCTTTATATACATCTGATTATAGTCAGTGATTTAATTATAATTGTATACATACAACATTCTTTTATAGACAACGCTTTCATGTTGTGGACAACAATTTTCGTGTTGGATACAGTAACCTATATTAATGGTTAGAGATATCATTTATATTTTTAGGTAGTGAAACTATTAATAGTCAGCGATATCTTATGATATTTACACAACGTTATACATTCATATTTATACATTGATAATTGATTGTTACATCGTTATCATTGATAGATATGGACCATGCAGTTGCACAACGTTATGATATTTAACTGACCATATTTAAGTCGATTGACAACAATGTCGTAGAGGATTTGGAAGGTATTGGCATGGACAATGATCAATCTAGGCATATCTCGATTTGATTGGTTGATCATTTTCGCCACCTGTGCATTGAAACCTCTAACCAGGTTTTCACATAGTCTGAACATCCATTCCCACCAGACACTAGAAAATTAATTGATTACAGGAACAAAGTGCATCCAAAGGGGTATGATACCCTCCACCACAATCCTTCTTGCACCAATATTGTAGACTGTATATAGCCAAAATGGTAAAAATCTTAGTTAAGTTCTGACTTAACCAACCTTTGAAGTTTTGCATAAGATTGAAGTTGATAGATATTATAGCTTATTGCAGTGAATATCACCATTAGGTCAAACTTTCCGCGATGAATTAAATGAGATGTAGAGAAGAAAATCTCAGCGTTGAAGTAATATGTTTACTCAAGAAACCAAGGTAACTCATCGACATCGTAAAAGAAAACAATGAGAAGGTAATAAACATAGATCACATAGAAAATAATGACACGGTAACTAAAAGGTAAATTATTTTAAAATTTTACTGAGTTGCAGTCTAAGCAAAGTATTATAGCCTCTACTTCTAATGTAAATTTGTTGAGGTATTGAAATGTTCCATACTACATTTAGTAAAATACTTATAGAGATAGATTGCTAGAGAGGTAAGATAACAAATACTTCTACTATAGCTTTATTGAGAGGATTCTAGCTACTTGTGGAGTCAATACTGTTACATGGGATTGATTGATGTCCCACCATGGGAAGTTTGAGAAGTTTTCATTGTGCATGGGTCCCTAGCACCTTGGTCACATTGTGGAGACATGACACCTTGATTGAATCATTGCACATGTTTAGCAATAAACACATATGGAACCTGACTTAGGATCATGTGCCTCCCTTTTGGATGATGTTGTTGTTTTATTTTTGAGGTTGTACCTATTGGTAATGTTTAATAGTGGTCTCTCCTTCTCTAAGAGAGTTCTGGCTAATTTTCATGGAATTTGTTTTGTTGAACTGATTGATGTTTCTTATGTGTACTGGAGGTCCTAACCCTGCAGGGCAGAATGAGCGGGTACTCGTTTTAATTGTCTACTTGATGTTCATATTTTACATCCAATGGCATAATGCACTAGTATGTTGGGTTGTTATGATTCCTATTGCCTGGAATGCGTTCATTGTGTTCGTCATCGAGCTGTGTTGATTATTTTTTGTCGTTGTTTCCTTCCCTCTTAAAAAAAAAAATTCATTTGCTACGCATCGCATGTAGCCGTAATGAGAGGGGTTTTTACAACATCCTAGAGATAAATGAACTAAAGATACAATTGAAATAATTAATAGATAAAAGGTACATCCAACCTACTATGTCTCCTAGGGGAGAACCTATACTTTTTGTAAAGAAAAAGGATGGTACTTTATGATTGTGTATTGATAATCAACAAATAGATAAAATGACCATTAAAAACATATATCCTTTATCTTGCATTGATGATCTATTCGATCAAGTAAGAGAAGAGACAATATTTTCTAAAATTGAATTACGATTTGTATATCATCAAGTAGGATAAAAGATAAAGATATTCTTAAAACAACTTTTAGAATAATGTATGGCCACTATGGGTTTGTAGTAATGCCTTTTGGTTTAAAAAGCATTCCAACCTCATTCATGTGTTTAATGAATAATATTTTAAGTAAATACTTGGATAAATTCGTCATAGTTTTCATTGATGATATATTAGTATATTTGAAAAATGAACAAGAACATGAAGAACATTTAAGAATAATTTTACAAGTGTTAAGGGAACATGAACTATATGCTAAGCTCAACAAATTAGACTTAATAAAGATAAAATACAATATTTAGGAGATGTTGTTTCTAAAGAAGGCATTTATGTTTGTCCAAATAAAATTAAATCTATAATTGAATGGCATGTTCACAAAGACATTACTAATGTAAGATATTTTATGGGAATTATTGGCTATTATCAAAGATTTATTGAAGGCTTTTAAAAAATTGTATATTTTATAACCTCATTATAGAAGAAGGGAATAAAATTTAATTGGAAAAAAGAAAATGTCAAGAAAGTTTTAATAAATTAAAACACCTCCTAAATACTGATCCTATACTAAAAAATTGCGGATCCATATAAATATTTTGTTGTATTTACGGATTCTTTCAAAAAATGTTTAGGAGGGGTTTTAATGCAAGAAAATTATGTAGTATCTTATGAATCTAGAGATCTTAAAGAACATGAAAATAATTATGCTACTCATGATTTAGAGTTAGTTACTATAATATATGCCCTTAAGATGTGGCGACACTATCTTATAGGAAGAATATTTTCAATGGTGTCTAATAATATTAATTTAAAATACTTATTTGATCAGCAAAATTTGAATGCTCGACAAGCTAGTTGGTTAGCTTTCTTAATTGAATATGATTTCGAAATAAAACATATCAAAGGTAAAGAAAATAAAGTTGCATATTCTTTAAGCCGTCATGCAAATTTACTCTACATGAATGAAAGTAGTAGTTATGAGACAGATTTGGAAGAAACAATCAAAATGACTATAGAAAATGATGATAAGTATAAAATTTTAAAACGAAAAATAACGGAAGGAAAAGTTGAAAATATTGAATCAGATTTTAGACTAAGAAAAAATGGATTACTAATGTGTAATAATAGATTATACATACCTGATTAAAATGAAATAAAATTGTTAATATTGAACGAATTTTATAAAAATCCATATTTTGGACACCCTCGGTACCAAAAAATGATTACCATGTTAAGATGCATTAATGAAATATCCAAAGTAAATGGAAGATTAACTAGCCTGAGAAAGAATTAAACTCAAAAAATCAAGGTTCACCCAGGGTCATACTAAAACCCAACTTTCTGAGAAGATGACTCAAAACTTAGTGCTATGTAAGGATGACATGACTCAGGATACATTCCAACAACAGAGATATTTTTATTCTTCAGCCCTCAATTTATTTTATATCATATATTTTATTTTTTATGTATTTTTCATATTATTAAAATGTGAAAAATAAAATAAAAATGCTAAAATATAGTGAAGGAAAGAAGTTTCATGGGGCTATATAACTAGTTCCATGTACACGTAACATACCAATGCAAAATGTAGGGATGATGTGCAATATATGGACACTCATCAGGGTGTTTTCTCCAGGGATAGGGTTTCAAGGTGAAGAGGCAACACATGAAAATGAAAGTAGCTAAAGAGAATACATATGTAGTAAGTAAAAAATGTAAAATTCAAATAGGAATTAGGCTATAAGGGTATGTGATGCAACAATACAAATTAAAAAATGGGATCCTGATGAGTTATGGAGAACAATAGATTGAGAAGAAGTCATGCAAATTCAATTCAAATTCATGGTGGGGATAAAAGGTCCCCCTAACATACAATTTTTTTTAGCATGGGTATAGAAATGACAAACATTTCTCTAACTAGGGAACCTTGATCGATAATATTTACAATGAAAATTATGACACTTATTAAATGGAAAACAAGGCTTTGTTTCAAAACTCAGTGGAGTCAATCCTAAGGAAAAATGCAGAAAAAAATTGATAATGCACAATGTAAGTTTTTGATAGGAAAAATGGAGAAAGAAACTGATAATGCACAATCTATATGCCAATTTTAATGTGATTACCTATCAAAACAGATAAACATGGACCAATTTGATGAAAAAACACCAAAAACAAATTTTTGAATTTCTTGTGCATATGACCAACAACACTGATCCAGAAATTAATAAATCCAATATATAAACTTCTTATAAGAACTTTTTGTTTGGAATACAAAACTTAAAAATAAGGAAAGAAGCGAGTGTCTTGTAAGAGGATAAAACTCTAAAAATTCCCTCAAAAAATTCTTGTAGACCCACCTGTGATACTGCAAGAAAACAATAAAGACTTGAAAACTGACATACAAAGCTAAACCTAAGCTAAAAAAGAAACAAAGAAAACACTATTGAGAATAACTCTAGGAGTTATCCCTAGTGCATTCGCCAATTTTGTTGCAGAAATAAATTTCCATATAGCTAGGGATGACTATAACAGAGAAAACCTCAAAGAACAATGCTAATCTTTCCCAAAAATAGAATATGATATTATTTCAATAACTACTAGTTAATTACAAGAGGTCTTACTTAATTCATATGACTGAATAGAGATGGTCCTTCTTAATTGTCCTCACTCCAACTATCCTCATTTCTATTTCAAATTGTATACCTACACACACAAAACAACAAACCTTTCTGAAACTATTGGAAAAAATGAAAATGAAAATAAAATAGCTACTTTAACTAAGTTAATCAGGTAAATTGGTTCCTTGGATAATTATTGAAAAGGAGATTGAGTTGAATACAAACAAATCTGAATTTAGGGGAGGGAAAGAAAATTGATCCTCATTTTTCTAACAAGAACAATAATACAAAGAAATGTAGCTAATTTTGTTTTCAACATTGTTTGTAACGACCAGTTGGATTCCTCCAATACTGGGCCACTTAGAAATACAACAAATACAACATTCTTCTCCACATGACTATGAGTATGATCGAGGAATCTTAGGCCTCAATGATAGGAATGGGAAATGAACTCTAGGAAACAAGGGTTTCTAGGAAGATGTAGGTCATAAAAACCTTGGGAATATAATGGATTGGTTTATTTGGGATACATGATTGCTATAGTATAATAACAACATATCTACCTTTATCCTTCCTTTCGGTCTATTTTGTACCCTTTCAATATGATTGAGACCATTTTTCCATGGTTTTTAGGGACTTATAGAATTATTATTCATCTAAATTATGGTGACGAGCATGTAATTTGAACATTTTTTATATGCTTTTGGTACTTTGGATTTCACTCACACATTTGTTGAAGGGAAAGGGTCAATACTCACACCGGTTCAATACTCACACCTTTATTGATCAGAAAATGCGAGTGGATTGCTAGGAAGCTATTTTGGTAAAGTTCTAGGAGGGCCCAAGAAGAAAAAAATGGGATATGAAGGGATGAGGTCCAATCAAAGGAATATAATCTATTTAGGTGGAAAAATATTCTACAAAAATCCTCGCTCCCCCTTCATTTTCATTCTAATGGCTGGGGGGCTTGGAAGGAGTTTGTCAACAGTTGTATAAGGAAAACACATCAAGGGGATTAAACTACATGGAGAAGATTCAACTACTTTCCATCTTCATATTATCGATGATACTCTTATTGTCAACATCCCCTCAATTAGAGAATCTATGTAACTTCAATGTATTCTTGAAAAATTTATGGAAGCGTCAGGTACTTTCGACAACCATTCTAAATATCAATTATTATTTTTCAATACCCTTGTCATTGTTCAAGTGCGTATCATAAGACTTTGATATTTTCAATGAATCTCCCTTATAACCAAATATATTGGAGCCCCTTTAGTAGAGAATTATCTCAACAATTTCCCATTGAAAGACCTTCTTTCTAGAATGGAAAAAAATATTTCAATCTAGCATTTCAAAGCACTAAATTTTCTAGCATGCTTAACCCCTATCAAATATGTCTTGCGAACCATGAATATTTACATTTCCTCAGTTTTAGCTAAACCAAAACATGTATTGAAGGCTATAAGAAAAAAATAAAGAAACTTTCTCTAGGGCACGAACAACTCTCAAAGAAAGTGGTATCTAATGGAGAAGGCTTGTCTCCCAAAGCTAGTTGGTGGGTTATGTATGATATATTATGAATCCAAAAATTCTAATATAGGTGCTAAAAGTTGGTGGTAATGGATTCATAGTGGAAACAAACTATGCGATAAAATATGGAGAAAGAAATATGGTGCAGGCATAACTAATCAAGACCTTATCAGGATGGGATGGGACAATATTAGCTCTATGATTTGGGATATTTTTTGGAAAAATAAATTCCTTAATACAAAATAATTGTTTCTAGGAAATAAGAGATGTGAGATCGATGCATTTTTTTGAATACTCTTTGAAACAAATTCCAAGATTAATGACTCAACCTATTTTACAACACCATTTAACTAATATTCTTGCTGAGGAAAGGAAAACAACTAGTTACTACTGGATTCACAGTGACAATGACCTTGCCTAACACACCTATTTACCCAAGGAGTAGTGGAATTATATCCAAAATAATTATCATTTGGAGGAATTTTGGAATGTTCTAACAAAGCACATAATTAAGACCAAAAACTAGATAAATTGCATTAGGGGTATCAGTGAGCTAGAATGCTCACTCTCCAAGAATCCTATTCAATAGTTTCTAGGCATAAATTTCTTCCTCATGACCCAATATAGACCTAAATATGAATTATAAAACTCTTGCCAAATTTGGCATACTTCTTATGGATAGTGGTTCCAGTAAAGATTCTAACATGGGATCAACTGCTTCAAATGAGATTTGAAGGACCATTCATTTTTCATTTGTACAGACAAGAGTCTAAAACTGTAGTGTACCAATTTGCTTAACATATCAATTTGTAGTGTACCCTTTTTACACTACCCAGGTTCACCCAACCTCTCACGCACATCATTCATTACATAGATGTAAAAACAAATGCATTTAACCAGAATTAAACTGTAATGATCCCAAGCCAAATTCTTTCTTGGAATCACTAACTACTACTGATTTATTGAATTATTAAGTGCATACAAGAT
>CBVK0102431238.1:0-12291 GCA_900067695.1 Picea abies | reverse complement strand
AATAAGCATGGATTTTGTGTTGGGACTACCAAGAACGCAAAGAGGATGTGATTCCATATTCCTAGTGGTGGATAGGTTTTCAAAGATGGCACACTTTATCCCATGCCAGAAGACCAGTGACGCAACACATGTTACAAATACGTTTTTCAAGGAAGTTGTGAGACTTCACAGACTACCTAGAAGCATTGTCTCGGACAGAGACACTAAATTTGTTGATCATTTTTGGAGAACACTGTGGAAGAAATTGGGGACATATTTGTCCTTCAGCTCAACTTATCACCCTTAGACAGATGGGCATACTGAGGTGGTAAAAACAATTTTGGGAAACGTATTGAGGAGTCTGGTCACTAAGCATCATGATCCGTGGGATTAGATTCTACCACAAGCAGAATTTGCATGCAATGACTCACTCAACATAAGAATTGGAAAGAGCCCATTCCAAAGACGGTATGGAATGAAACCTAGGGGAATATCTGGGTTGAGAGACTTGGAACATAGTGAGATCAAAAGCGATGGAGCATAATATTTTGTTGCAGAAATGTAGAAGCTCCATAACCAGATCAGAGGACAATTACAGAACTCTAACCAAAAGTACAAGCACAAAGTTGATCAACATTGCAGAGAACTTCAATTTGAAGTAGGAGATCAGGTTCTGGCACATCTCAGAAAATAAAGGTTCCCTAGGGGAACATATAACAAGCTGAAGATGAAGAAGATAGGGCCATGTAAGATATTAAAGAGGTTTGGTGTAAACACCTATGAGATTGAGCTTCTATATGATATGGGAATATCACCCATATTCAATGTTTCAGACCTGTACCCTTATAGGGAATATGACTAAGAGGCATCAGAAGTTAAAGAAAAGATTTAGTGGGAGAAACAAATGCCTATAGTAGAAAAACCATAGATGGAGAAGATCATTGATCAGGGGATTAGCAAGAAGACCAGGAGGAAGACCCATCTTGAATATCTAGTCAAGTGGAAGGGACACCCAATAGAAGATTCCAGTTGGGAAAATGAAGCTGATATCCATAAGCATGGAAAGTCGGTGCAAGAGCTCATGGACAGGAGTCCATAAATTTTTGTCCATGGGAGTATGATGTAGGAGCATCATCAGCGAGCACACGTGGCAGGACAACTCAGTGCCTGGGGATCATTTCGGAATCTGAAACGTTGGGAGTTACTGCGAATATTTTGGAGCTGATTGGAAAAACAGAAGAAGATCAAGCGCTTGGAAGTTGGTGATAACGAGTGATATAGGAGTTTCACTCCTAGCCTTGAATGTAATAGAACTTAGGTAGAAGTCAATTTTTCTTTTCGAATATACGAGTAGTTGGGGGGAACCCTAAGGACCCTCTGAGATAAATAGAGGTTTTGTACGCTCAAATGAGGCTATTGCGAGTTGGTAGGAAAATTCTGAGTTTTTAGTTGTTGTTTGATCATAGCTATAGCCTTTTTCTTTTGAATGAATATAACAGAGGAAAAATGATCCAAATGCATAGTGTTGTTACTATTTGCAATTCACTATTATTGTTATTTTCATGAATGAATGAGTTTTTGTTTCAAGTATTTGAAACTATAAGATGCTAGTATAAGTTTCAATTATTCTCTTTTGTAAGTTATGCAAGGAGCGCATACTGAATGCAAGGAGTGCATGTAAGAGAGTCTTTTTCGACTCGAAGCTCAGAAGAGATAGCGTGGAACTTTTTCATGCAGAGTGTGCATATTAAGAACAAGGAGTGTGTGTAGAGGCGAACTTGTTTGAAGTTCGAAATCTCAGGAGATCGAGCCCAGACTGTGCCAGGAGGGAACCAGAAAGTCTTTTGAAAGACGCAGAAGGGTCGAGTCCCTTAGAAACTCAGTAAGTTGAAAAATCATGGAGAACCAGTGTGAGTTTGCATGCAAAGCACAAGTGTGAGCCAAGGTGAAGTCAAAGTCCATTGACGAAATCTCAGAAGTGATAACGCTTTCTAGAAGTGCAGATGAGGTCCAAGAGACAGACTTGTAGGAGGAACAAAGGGTGATGCCTTTGGCTATCTAGAAATTCTTCTAAATTAGAGGAAGTCGGAAGCTCAGGAGGGAGAGAAAAAATGGTCGTTGAATCATTGATTCAAAGGACCAACAACCGTCCGATCAAATCAAGGTGCACAAGCCTTAGCATTTCGCACACACAAGAGAGGGGACTTGCCAAAGTTCCAAAGTCTCAAAGTAATTTGGGACCCTCCGATCGTTCGAAGGAAATCTCAAGTGTCGGATCGTCCGAAGTAGATCTGAACCGTCATATCTGAAGAAAAGGTGGCGCGAATATGTGGATCCTAGATAAAGACCCGAAGTAAACATCAATTGTCCGATCCAGAGGACAGGTGGCATAAATCTGTGGGCTCCGGGTAAAGACCTGAAGTAAATATCAACCGCTCAATTCAGGAGAATTAGAACTGAATCATTGGTTTGAAAGAGGAAGATCTCAGCTATCAGTCCAAAATCACCATCAAGATCGTAAGATCGACGGTCATGCTCAATTGCGAGGCCAGAAAATGCCCGGACATTAAAATTTTGAGGGCGGGCTGCAATCGAAACCACGGTATCGGTGAAGAGGTATGTGAAATCTGGAGGTAAATTGCGGGGAGAAAAGCAGCTGATCCTAAACCACTCTTAGACACACCCACAATCGTTCTCTTATGCAAGGATGTAGCCCAAGGTCACATGCGACAAGGAGCTAACCTCTTATGCAAGGATGTAGCCCAAGGTCACATGCGACAAGGAGCTAACGATAAGAGATCTTGCACCCGAAACCTGAGAGTTCAATCATGCGAAGAAGGATGTCATGGGTGCCATAGAACCTGCAACAGAGGACCGAAAGGATCTGTGGTAATTTGTAAGTGAGACCATCAAGGTCTTAGAGAGGTAATTCGGATCGAAGTTGAAAATCCTTGACCAAGAGGTCGCGTAACCCTTAGGAGAGAAAGGGGGGGTTTCATCACAAAACCTTCCCTATATCCTTCTAGACAATTATTTGCTCCCCGCTTCTCCTTGAGGGAAAGGATGATATTAAAATCACCCCCAAGGATCCATTGTTGATATTTAGTGATGTCCCTGAACCCCTTTAAGTGATGCAAAAAGGAGAGTTTTTCTTATTGAGTATGTGGACCATAAACATTCGTGATAAATCCCTCCTTATCTGACCCTATGGCTTTGTAGCCTACATAAATAGTCCATTTGGTGGTGAAAAAGTTGCTCAAAATTACTATCGTTGAGTTCTAAAGGATGGTGAGACCCTCAACTGATCCTCTAGAGTCAATGTAGATATAGAGGCTCTGCTTCCAACAACACTTCAGAATGGAATCCGCCTCTGCTCCAACACATTTGGTTTTCTGCAAGAAAAGTATATCATGGTTTTCTTCTCTAATATGATGTCGAAGAAGCCTTTGTTTTCTTCTTCCATTGAGGCCACATATATTCCAAGAGATTATCTTCATGATGAATAGTGGGGTGGGGGGGGGGGGGCGTGGGAATTAGGGGAAAACTCTCAAAGATTAGCTAGATCTGTCTTGAATTAACCATAAAACTTACCACCTCTTATTTAAGCTCTTGACTAGACTTTCAACCCTTTTTTTTTCGTCCTTCGATTGTCTGCGCTACTCCTTGAGGGGATCGCAATGGAATCCCAAATCCATCCCAGATGTAGATGTGGCTTGTGCTATGGAGTTCAATTTTTTTTATGTACCTTTCATAGCTTATCTAGAGGTAGCGAATGAAGATGTTTTTTCTTGTAGGCTTCATCAAGACCTACTAGGACTATGCCGACTAGTTACCTTTCATCTAATTTGATCTTCATGTCCCCTCCATATTCAACCACTTTATCCTCACCTCATTGTGTAGTCTCTGATGAAGGAGTGATTTGTTCTAGGATTCGTTTAGGGGTTGATTTGGCTTAGATCCGTTCTGATCCATTGTTTACTTTCATCGAAACATCGTCTTTTTGGGGCTCCTCCGAAGCCTGGCTTAGTATCACAAAGAAATTGTTGGTTGAAGGACCCTTATCCAGATTGGTTGCTTCCTTTCTTGGGCCCTGTTTTCTTTTACCCTGGACTTGAGTAAATCCATCCGAGGTTTTCTTTGCTGTTCCTTTTTCTGGTTTTGGGGGAGTATTAAGTAGGAAATCCTGAAATACATGTCCATTCTCATGGCATTTGTGACATCGGAATGGGATGTGCTCACTCCTCATCAAGATATTCCAAGAAAATGGATCTCGACAAAGGCTTCGAGATTTTTAGGTAAACACATATCCAAGCATAAGAATTATAGCCTCGCTGACGAGTCAATTTTGAGGTCTTGACATAGACACCTAGTGTGTTTCCTATCCCAGTAAGGATTTCTTCCAACCAGAACTCCTGATGAAGTGAGTATAGCCGGATACATACAGGGGCATGGGTGAAATCTTCCTTTTCTTGGATAAATATTTCTATCTAGTAATTCAATTATAACCATGCTGAGTTGAAGAAATATGGCCCACTTTTGAAGATTCATTCCCGATATTCTAGGTTGTGAAATATGGTTGTAAAAAAACCTCCCGATATTCTAGGTTGTGAAATATGGTTGTAAAAAAACCATTTGAGCCCGACTGATCATAATGTCCTTTTGGCTTCCACCACATGTTGATCCATTTAATCAGATTCCTTTTCGAGGGCCATAACCGTAAGAATTTTCCTATCAATGTGTGGTCCTGCATGTATTGAGTATTATCCCCAACTCTTGTAGAATTGATTTGGTATCTTTAGGCTACTAGTTCCTGCGGAATACATTTCCCTGATTCCTAGGCTCGAGCGACTATCAAATGGGAGGATTCTGGTTCAATATCCATCGCTTTTCCTTTGTTTTCATCTGCGAGAATCATTGTTGCTCGAAGGTGTTGCGATAGCTCGAAAGATGGTCTTGAGAGCTCATGGCTTCTTGAATCCATTGTCACTGCATTGTGATACGAGCAGGTTCTTGCCTCCTCACACAATGATTCCATTGTCGTGTACAATATTCACACCCCTTCTGTTGTAGGGTAAATGAACCTTGCAGGAGTTACCTCCCTTAGGCTCTTCCATTGTCGTGTACAATATTCACACCCCTTCTGTTGTAGGGTAAATGAACCTTGCAGGAGTTACCTCCCTTAGGCTCTTCCTAGACCTAAGACATAATTGAGATGCAGGCAACAAATTTTCCTAGATCTAAATTATACACGAAAATAATCTAGGAGTTGATGGAATGAAAGTTTTACCCGGTGATAAGACGATTATCCCTCACGCTCCATAACTGTTGTCTTCCTCGAAGATGCCTTTCGCTCTTACCAACATGGATATGCACACATAGAGACACAAAGAAACCTTTCAGAAGATCAAATGAATCATGCAAAAATGGATAATAGATCTAGTGACATAACATAAGAATATCAATTCCCTACAGATCTAGTGACATAACATAAGAATATCAATTCCCTACAAAGATTATAACATTTACATACAATCAAGTAAGGAGGAAAATATTGTACATGGTTTACAACTTATAATCAAGGAAGTTGATGCAGTTCTTTCCCAAGCTCCTTGCCCAAGCTCTATAATCAAACTACTATAATAAGTTTTCTTTCTCCTTTCTCCTCCTTTTCCCAGAGAGACCCCCAATATATAGGATATTAGAGATACGATCAAAGCTTAATACAAATAGGATCTAAATGCCCAAGATAACAAGCTTCTCGAGGTCGAACCACAAAGAATCCGAGGTTTAATCTCATCCCTTGAAAACTAATCCTAAATAGGGAGTAACAGACCCAGTTGCGCCCTGCATGCTTGCAGGGAGTGATTGTTCTCCCTTTGAAAGAGGACAAGGAGTGACCAATAATTTGTGGTTACAGGATGTAAATGGACTGTTGGAAGATTGGTTGTTGTCATTGATGTCAACCATAATCATTGGTTTTGGACCACAAGATTGATGAAGGTATTTAGACATGAAGGATAATGCAAATGAAGATACAATACCCATGGATGGATAATATACATCATTCCTTTTCAGACTCAGTCCCAGACTTGCAATTGCAGGATAGCATGGCCATTCTCCACGGGCTGGTATTCGAGCTTCGAGAGGGCCTGGATGACCTCCAGTTTCAATTGGAGCTACTGGACAGGAAGAATTTTGTGCTCCTTGAAATCCTCTCCACCTTCCAAGGGGCCTTCCACTTCACACCAGACACATCGGGGGCAGCAGAGCACATGCATATAGGAGACTCAAGTGAAAGGGGGTTTCCCACAAGAGGTGGCAACTCTAGGCAAGCCATGAAAGTGGCCATGGACAAGGAATAAACGTCCACCGAAGAAGAAACACCCGTGGTGTACATTGCAGAAGGATAGGGCTTGCATGTGCCTAGGGAATTGGGAGGCACATGGCCCGACGATAGACTAGAAAGGGGTGACTCGGACACCGACATGCATGAGTAAATGGAATGGAGAGGAGCAGTTGTCGAAGAGGAGCCCTAGGACCTTGCAACCCATGCCACCTCTCCAACCGGTTCGCCAGCTTACAAGCCAAGTGTATGACCAACACATAGGTATTTTGTGGCCTCATGAAGGCCAGTATTAGAGTTTTACTTATGAATTTTAGTTTACTTTTCTTCGCTTTGTTTTTAAATTTTTGTAAGACTTGTAGTCATTTTGATCCCAACACCGACTAGCTGAACTGGTTTCCCCATAGGGCAGTTCAGTTATTATAGTATGACACTACTGCACACTTTGTAACTTTGGCTTTTTTAAGGCTCTTTATATATAAATTCTTACTTATATATATAAAAAAAACCAATAGGATTTGAATCTTGTGCAAGCTTCGTCTACTGGTATTCAAGGTTTGTCTCCAGTTATTGGTGTGCATGGGCATCAATGCAAAGTCAACAACCAGTTACAACTTATGAAGACTCTTAATATGCAACGTTTTCATTCAAGTTATCAACAATAGCTCCAATTACACTGATATAATCTTTTTGGTCTAGTTAGATATACTAATTCCACTTGCACTAAATTGTTCCTTTTGATATAAACAATGTTTTTGGTTAAGGTCAAATGGAGTAGAGAGGGACAACTATCGAAGAGGAGCCCTGGGACCTTGCAACCCATGCCACCTCTCCGTTTGGCTGGCCAGCATGCAAGCCAGGTGTATGACCATCACATAGGTCTTCTGTGGCCAGTAATAGAGTTTTACTTATGACTTTTAGTTTACTTTTCTTCCCTCTGTTTTTCAATTTTTGTAAGACTGGTACTCATTTTGATCCCAACACCGACTAGTTGAACTGGTTTCCCCACAAAGCAGTTCAGTTATTACAATATAATACTACTGCACACTTTGTAACTCTGGCTTTTTTAAGACTCCTTATATATAAATTCTTACTTATAAAAAAAAATAAAAAAATTATTTTTCTAATTATCACATGTAAGGAACATGTAAAAAGTTTTTAATTTCACTATGAATTTAAAATTATATTATTATTATTATTATCATTTTTTTTAAATTTTTATGAAATTTGATATTAAATCAATTTAATTTATTGTTAAAAATAAATTAAATTTACTATTTATCAAATTAAAATTCAATATTAAATTAAAAATATTTATTTTTCTATACAAAGTTTTTATGAAATTTGATGTTAAGTTAATTTAATTTATTTATTGTTAAAAATATTTAATTTTTTATTTATCAAATTTAACTAATAAAATTTTGTTATAGTGTTGGTACGCTTTATTTTTTGTTTTTTTAAGGAATCCGACATTGTAGATTTGATAAAATCTTTATGCTGAAATACAAATTTAACCAGTCAAATCCAGCTCCAACCATTTCTTATCATATTTCGAGCCGAATCAAATAGAAAAATACCAAAAAATACAAAAAAATCAACTTTTTTTTAATGTTTCAAAATTTGGAAATTTTCATTTTTTTCAATGTTTGGTGATGTGACTTTATTCTGCTTGGTGATGTGACTTTATTCCGATGTCACTTTATTCTGCTGATGTATGTGATGACGTGATTTTCTTGGCCATTTATGAGGCCATGACAATTCTGCCGCACTGTCCATCAAGCTCTGACAATACAATGCTGTGCTATGCTGCAATTTATCGGAAAGGGCAGTCCGTGGAGTCCACTTTATTCCGCTGATGTATGCGATTTTTTTTCGCATTTTTTAATTTATTTTTGACCAGGATTTATTTTTGGCAATTTATGAGGCTCTGACAATGCTTCACTGTCAGTCAAGCTCTGAGAATGGCTGGACAAATCTCTGCTGTACTCACTCAATCAAGCCTCGTGAATAAATGGAGTATTCGGATCTCCTATGCAATTTTGTGTTAATTTTTATTGCAAATGGTTTATAGTCAGTATTGTATTAATTTTTTATTGCAAATGGTTTCTAGTCAGTATTGAAGTATGACTAGTTATGAATCATGAGTAATAGGCAATGGAGTGGGTTAATTTGAGAGTAATATTTTTTAATTTTTTCTACAGGTTTTTTTTTAGGGTTTAATTTTAAATTTTTTGGTTAATTTAAAATTTTGATCAATTTTCTGAGTATTTGGATTGATTTAAAATGAGAAAAAACTCTGGAAGTAAGATTTTGAAATAAATAAAACTTTAATTTCTTATAAACTCAAACTACCTCTAAAAATCTCACCAAATTTAAGGTCTTTTTTTTTTTTTTTTTTGCCTTAAAAATAAGGTCTTTTTTTTTTTTTTTTTGCCTTAAAAACATGTCTATTTGTATATTAAATTAACTTTCTCAATATACAATTGTTGTAAAAACTTAGTAGTAATTTGTATTTATGATTGTTATGCTTTCAACAACTGCATGCTTGGCTGTTAATAATAATAATAATAATAATAATGGGTGTTTTTGAATAACTTTATTAAATGCTCGGACAAAATGGTAAAATGTTTCTAATATTAATAATGGGTATTTTTGGGTCGAGAACCTTATGAAATGCCCGGACAGAATGGTAAAATGTTTCTAGTAGTATACTGCACGTGCAACGACTCTTTAGGAGGAGAGATTTTATGGTCGCCCTAACAATCCACCCTTCTATTTCTCTAGGGAAATTAATTTGTTTATACATATAGAGAATAGATTTGGGATAGACTCAGCCAAGTTTAGATCAAAGTCTAGTACTAACACCCACCCTAAGAAAGTGCATACAGGAAAAGGGTTGATGGACACTACTTCATGTGCATGATTACCCTAGAACTGCAATAGAACTGAATCTTTGACTTTAATGTCCCAAAACCTAAGCAGAAAATATACCAAATCCTGGCTCATAACTTGTCATCGCCAGAGATATGTGAAATTCAAGTTTTTAGGATACAAAAGATAGACTTTCATACCACAACCTGGGAAAAAAAATAGACTAACTCGTGAAAAATTGCGGAAATTTTACACCAATGATAACTGCCTCTTGCAGAGCCTGTTTGGAACTTGGCACTTTCAAGCCTTGTTACATCACTCCATTTCACGTTAGGCTTCTTGTGTGTAATCGCCTAACTGAGGTACTCACACAATTTACTTTGTTCAGGATCTTCTCCATCTTTATTTTTGTTGTTGGGTTTGGTTTTAGTTTTAGTCAAGTTGTTTAGTTTTTTTATTAAATGGTTTTTTCAAGATATAAATCTGCATGAAATCATTATTTTTTATTATTTAAAATCCATTTCTGAATACAGAAATAGATTCAACATGCTGGAAAATATCAGTTTACTAAGTGGAAGTTGATAGAGTTAGAAAGTTCAGTTTTCCTGTCAGATTCAAATCTGGATCTAAGAATTTCTAGCTTGATTTAGAACAAATGTCATGGGAAAATATCACCATAAAAAAGTCATTTGGTAGAAAGTTTAGACTAATGAGTATTTTAGATATTGCTAATAATAATAAAGGTGGAAGATAAATATTGTGACATTAAAAGATTACTTCATAAAGTAATCCTTGGGGTTAAAACAATCTTACATGCATAAAATAAAATCAAGGTAAATGTTATTTTCAATTTAATTACATAGTTTTTGTTATGAGTGAGTTTGAATTCCATGTATATTAAAAAAATGTAACCTATCCAGCGTCCAACTTAACAATATTACATGTAGAAAACACTTTAAAATTTAGAATTTCTATTTAATTAATTTTTTGTACAGATCACACACAAATTTTAACCAATTGATTGATATTATAGTTCTAAATGCATCTAAAAACATCCATATAAACCATTTACACAACAAAATATCATCATAAACACAATACATGATTTATCTGTTAATAATGAACCAATTGGATGCATACGAAGGATGAACCTCCCAACCATAGGCGCTTCTATTTGTTTTATCTCAACACCAAGCCACCCCTGATTTGAGGTTATGAGTCCATAAGGAGATCTGACCCACTGGTTGTCTACTCTCCACACACAACAACCCCCAAACCCATATGTCACTCTATTTTCCCACAACCTGCACAACTCAAGGAATGGGATCCCCCTTCACTTCACACCATCTATTGAGTCTTCCCACTTCCCTCTAGGGTTCCGGTGCATCAAGTTGACCATGGATTCTCCCATCTACTCCAAGAGTGCTCACAACACCCATCACAAGGCTCTTGAGCCATTTCCTCAATAGAAAAATGTATAACATGCTTACAACCCGATTTATAGGTACATAGGCCTCTTTCTCAGCATACAACAAGGCCAATCAATGGCTTCCTTCAACCACAACGTTGTTGGTTCTCTTCCCAACACTCAACTCCTCTCTTGTTGTCCAAAATATATATCTAAAACTTGTCTCTATTCTGCATATGAATTTCTTCTTTCCCCTTTGCTTTCTTTCTTGAATTGACTTACACTCTTCCCCAAGCTTACTGTACTTCAACCCATGCTCTCCAATAACTATGGGATGTGACTTCTCACACCCACCCTCTTACTTGAGTTAAATGGTAGGCTTTGGGAACACTCAACAAAAAAATTTTTTTTATACACAATGATAATATAATTTCAGGAATTTGGGTTGGATTAATACCCATGAATAATTCCCCCTTGGTACCCCTCTCTCTTGTGGAATCATCCCCCCCATCTTACTTCATTCCTTTCGTATCACAACCATCGATTACTAGTTTTGTTAATTATTTCAACACACATAATATATCATTCCACCTCGGGCCATATAAAACCAATACAGACTCTTCGCCCCATGCATCCGCTCACCAACCTAAATCTTATTTATACAATTACATTATAATTCATGGGGATTAAAACTAGGGATGTTACAAAAACAATTATATGTATTGTCAATTCAATTAATTCTATGATGTTTGGAGTGAGTTAAATTTTCTGAGTGATTATTTCTGTATAATTTGAGTGCCCCATGAGTTTTTCAGCGCATTAAATCCATTTCTACATTCAAAAATAGATTTTAAATAACAAAAAATAGTATTTTCTTACAAATTTATGTCACCTGATTCTAGAGAAAAAAACCATTTCCTAAAACACCTTAAATTACAATTTTTTAAGACTAAAACTTGAAACCTCTATACAACAAAAATGTTCACAACTGTCTAAAATAGAAATTGATTTTTGATTTCTTCCTAATGGTAGAAATATAAATTGATTTTTGATTTCCTACTAATGGTATAGGCATTCAATAGAAATTGTTTTTTGATTTCTTACTAATGGTATAGGCATTCAATTCAAACGCTATTCTACTTACTTTAAATGGACATTATAAGTACTTCAGTAATTTATTAAAATGTTATGTTAAAAGCTAGAATACAACCCTCAAATTTCCCAAAAGATAAAAATGTTGATTTTAATTCACTAAACAATCATCTTTTTTAATCATTGATTTAAATTTATGTAACATATAAAATGGAACATTCAGATTAAAATAATCGACCTTTCGTTGTCGTTGTCGTTGTCGCATATGTGTGAGAAGTTTATAATTAGAGTGGACATCAAAAAGAGATAATCACTTGAACAATCCATTCTTACTTTACATGAAAAAATTCATAATATCGACATCAAATATTAAGACTTTAAGAAACTGTTGATTTTGACTAAGAGATTAAAATTATTTGCTGGTTGGGTTTTTATTTTGTTGCTCAGCTTACGCAACTGCAATGTGATGTCAAGTGAACAGGAAAGTGAATTGCTCTTGCTCCTTCATATTTATATACGTATATTTTGGTGTCTGTTCACTATTAGATATAATTATTGAAATTGGGTAATGTAACTGTTGATGATTATAATTATTGAA
>CBVK0102431217.1:0-18388 GCA_900067695.1 Picea abies | reverse complement strand
CTTACATTGAAGCAAACCCTGCTTGTCCAGTTTGCTTCATTGGCTGCTCCCTCTGTGACTGAGGAAAAATCCATACCCTAGCCCTCATGACTGGCTACCTCCTCTATCATGAAACAAGTGAATCTTCCTAGGAGGTCTCACTTCTCCTAGAGGCCTCCTGCCTTCTCAAGATGTTTGCACCATACTTCCCCTACCCCAGAAAAATATGACCCTCCTCCTGCCAAACCTCCATGCCCAAGAAATAGTGCATCAACTCGATGTCCGTCATCTCAAACTATGATGCAAGACCCCGCTTGCAATCAACTATGAGATGCTCTGCTCCCATGATGAACAAATCATCCACATACAGTATGAGAATGAGTGTATCCTCACCTCGAATGATATAGTAGAGGTTAGGATCTGCCTCACTCTTCTCAAACCCCATCTGAAGCAAATAAGCGTCTATCCTCGAATACCAAGTTCTTGGAGCTTGCTTCAGATCATAAAGTGCCTTTCTCAGAAGACACACATGGGACTCTCTCCCCAACACCTCAAACCCTTGCAACTGCTCTATGTACACCTCCTCTATAAATCCATTTAGGAAAACAATCTTTACATCCATCTAATGTATCCTCCAACCCATCTCTGCTACAATGGAAATAATTCTTCAGATAGAAGTGTATCTCGCAATTGGTGCAAACTTCTCATCATAGTCGACTCCCTTTATCTGAGAGAATCCTCTCGCCATAAACTGGGCCTTGTGTTTCTCTATGCTGTTATCTACAGCATACTTGGTCTTATACAACCCACCTGGAAGTCACAACTGACTTCCCCTCAGGTCTAGGAACAACCTCCCACACATCATTGCGCATAATGGAGTCATACTTCTCCAACATGGCCTCTCTCTTGACCTGTTGATCAACTGCATGTGCAAGTGTTGTGGGCTCTGCATCTGAAATGCTCGTCACCATAGCCAAGTAGGACCTAAACTTCTCTGGCGCTCTACTCTCTCTCATCAACCTCTGAGGCTCTCCAACATACTCCTTGGCCTCCTTCAGGGTCTCTTGAAACCATCTCAGTATCTTCTTCCCTGTAGTGACCTTCGACGGAGTAGTATCCTCATGCCTCTGAGTCTCATGCACAGATCTCTGCAAAGTAGTCTATGACCTTGAATCATCTGCACCAACTGTTTGTGTACTCAACAATTGTGAACCTGAAATTGTAATGGGTGGACCAATCACCCCTGAACTCGGTGTACTCGACACCTGAGGACGTGTTCCCTGAGATACAACACTCTCAATCTGTAGGACCTCCTCAAATCTATCTCTCAACTCAAGTGATCTCCTTAAGGCTCTGCTCTCCTCAAATCTAACATCTCTCCTCACCACCACTCTCCTCCGTGTTGGTATGTAGATACGATAGGCCTTCGAGATCTCCAACTAGAATCCCCTTCTCCGCTGTGGGATCTAGCTTTGTCCTCTTCTTTGAGGGGACATGAGAGTATGTCAAGCACCCAAAAATATGCAAGTGCTCAACATCAGGCCTCCTCCTAGTGAAGGCCTCCTCAGGAGTCTTCCTCTCCAAAGCTCTATATGGACTCCTGTTCTGTAGATAAATTGCAGTACTACAAGCCTCTGCCCATAAGTAGAATGGCAGTGCCTGATCATGCAACATACTCCTCGCTGCACCCGCTATGGCCCTGTTCTTCCTCTCTACAACCTCGTTTTGTTGGGGGTTGTAAGGAACGGTCAACTGCTTTCTGATACCTTACTGAGTATAGAAATCTGCAAACTCTGTGGAGGTATACTCACCTCTATTGTTTGACCATAAGACCTTGATCTTTTTTCCTGTCTGGTTCCCCACAAGAGCTCTGAACTCTTGGAACCTCTTGAAGACCTCACTCTTGGTCTTTAGGAAATAGATCCAAGTGTTCATGGAGTGGTCATCTATGAAAGTAAAATAATACTCACATCCACTTAAGGAAACACTTGACATAGGTCCACACACATCTGTGTGTATCAACTCAAGTACCCCGGCTAATCTACTATCACTGCTGGAAAGACAGTCTTGGTGTACTTCCTAAGAGTACACCCTCTGCACACCTCCTGGTGCTCAATGCTGAACCGTGGCATTCCTGTCACAATATCTCTCAGCGATCTCAAAGCTCCATGATGCAGATGAGCCATCCTACGATGCCATAGCTCCCACAACTGACTGCTGTTGCTGCTACTACTCGCTACCAAGGCATGCAAAGGATGGAAAAGTAATCTATATTGTTTCCCATCCTGTGTCACAATCACCGTGCCAGAGGTGATATTGGACCCCTTAGGGTGTATGAGGACCTCTGTCCCTATGAAGGACACCTCAAGACCCCTATCCTGTAGGGATGAAATTGAAATAAGATTCTTCTTCAGCCCAGGGACAAATAACACATCTCAGAATACCAAGGGTGGCATACACTCCCTCTGAAATGATACTGTGCCACGTTCGACTGCCTTGACAATGGTGTTGTCTCCAAGCACTATCTCCAAACTGATCTCTAGATCTCTGAGATCAGTGAAGTGCTCTCTCCCACCTGACATGTGACTCGATGCCCCACTGTCAATGTACCATATGCTGGAAGGTGACTCAATTGATGTGCAACGAACTATCAAGGGGCACTTCCTCTCAAACTGAGTGTTAAACTCCTCCTTTGCTGTCGCTGCAGTGCCATCCTGCTTCTTCTTCTTCTTCTTCTTCCGGTTGGAACACTGTCCAACATAGTGCCCCGTCTTCTGACATGCAAAACACTTCACTTTGCTGATGTCTCTCTGCTACTCACCACCTCTCTGCTGCTTGGCCCCAACTTTGGGACCCTTCTTGGTCTTCTTCTTGCCCTTTGGCAAAAGAGCAAGATCCTCCTCTACCTCCCCACCACGCCACTGGCTAGTAGATCCAGAACCACGCCTGGTCTCCTCTTGCACAAAGTCATTCTAGAGCCTCTCCCAACTAGGCATATGCTCCCTAGCCATGATGCCATGTACAAAACTCTCCCATGGTTTGGGAAATCCATTCAAGGCTGTCCGCAACAACTCATAGGGATCTACTATATCGCCAATTGCACCCATCTCATCACGAATCTGAGTGAATCTCGAGAGGTATGAGGTAACTGTATCTGTCTTCACCATCTTGGTGCCCCTCAGCTTCTCTTGAAGCACCATCTTGCGGTTCTGGTTAGGAATCTGATGAAGACCACACAAAGACTGCCACATCTGAAATGCGAAGTCCTTACCAGTAATGTGAGGAATCACATGATCTTTCACCGCATCAAGGATTGTTCGCTTAGCTCTCTTGTTTTGTTTTTGAAACTCAGCAAAGAGAACCACATCTGTAGGAGGTACAACGGGATTCTCCACAATCTCCCATAACTCTCCCTCGTCCAGAATCATCACTATCCTTGCCTTCCATGGAGACCAATCACTTGCTCCCGCAAGCCTATCCTCCACCGTCAAACCACTAGCCACCAAGGCTGCCATCTGATGCCAAATTGATACTCTCTAACTAAGTAAAACTGAGCAGCACTGAAGCAACAAAAATCTGCCCACTTCATACTCAACTCAAGTGTGAAAAAGGACCAAACTGTGCAAAAATTCTGCCAACTGTTGCTCAAACATCAGCCACCAAAAGTGCCCTTTGGCTTATATACCATGAAGATTTTTGAGGTACTAAGGATTGCCCAACAGATCTGGCATATGATCTCTTGTTGGGCTCTAAGTTTCAAGGTTCTTCAAACTGTTTCACTGCTGTTTTTAGGACAGCCACTAAGTCTGAAATTTCTGCCAAGAAATCTGCCCTTTGCTTTAGGATTTGATGCCCTTTTTGAGGCTCTCTTTGCATGGGTTTAAATATAGTTTTAGGCTGCCATAGTTAGCACATGCATATATCTCAAAAACACCAAATACCCTCTAGGATCTTAACAACTCCTACTGCTGAAAGTAATAAGCAAACATGACAAATGAACACATGTGGTTTTTGGTCAACATGACCCTGGAAAAATCCCCAAGGGGAAAACCAGTTGGGAGAGATATATATATATATGGAGTTCTCAAAGCAAAATGCTACAAAGAGAAAATATAACAATGGAACCTGTTACAACAGCAATCCTTCTCAGATTGCTTTGGAGTTCCTGATCTATGGCGCCCTTTCCTCTTTGTGCCTGCTAGAGAATGCTTGCACCCTTGACCAAGTCTTTGCTTGATGAGTGGATCCTTGCGCCCTCCTTCTCATATGAAACACCCCTCTAAGATCCACACCTCCTCTCAAGCATAAACCTCACCCACAAGTGCACCCTCCACAAATGCGCCCCTCACAAGCTAGTTGTGCCCCCCAAGAAATGGTTGCACCCTCCTCCTAGCTCATGCTCCACACAAGGAAGAATCCATGCTCAAGCACCTTAGACTCTCACCAAAGCGCCTCCTCAAGCTTTGCCTTCTCAACAATGGCTTCTCCTCTCTCAATGGTGTGCCTCTCTTCTCCTCTCCTTTACTATACAAGTGAACAATAGAGTCTCATCCTTACCCTTTTGCCTCCTTTAGCCTTCCTTAGGCCAAACCTAGAAGATCAATGGACTAGATTAGTTCTTGCCAAGCCTAATCAATGGGTGAAATTACTTCTCATAAATCTCACTTAGAAACCCACTTTACTCAGTTTCCATAGTTTGCTTTATGTCTATTAATTCACCTACTTTGTGAATTCATTGTCACTCTATGACTTAAGTGACAAATTTCACTTTATGACTTAAGTGATAAAGTCAAATTTCAAAGTGAAATTAGATCATAAAGTAAAGGTACAAGGGTAATATTTGCCCCCCTTTGTGTTTAGAGACTCACAAACACAAGGGGACCTCTTCCCAAGGTACACAAATCTCAACACAAACCACTGCAGGTTGCAAAGGTAGGGGTGCCATTTTTGGTTTCACTACAAACAACTGACAAGGTTGCATGATCTCACAAAGGTGGGCACATCAGAAATTATGTCAGGTCATTAGTGACCCACCCTTGGAATTTTATGGATGGTTGCCTTTGCTGAAAAGTGTCCTCCGCATAACCCACTGGGCAATTTTTAATCACCCAAACTCTCACTTATTGTGATAAAGTCCTAAAGCACAAGTAAGATATTGGAGGAACTAAGAGGGGTTACCCATTGTCACCACAATAGCACCCTCTCTCACCTTATGCGGGCTCTCCTCCAGCACAAGGGGGGTATCCCTAGAATAGGATTTGCAATGGGTGAAATGAAGAGTTAACTTTAGCAAAACAAAAATTGTAGAATAGATTTTATGAATAGGGTGATGGGTGGATCAAGACTAGTGCCAATCCATTCTTATGCATATGGAGTCGAAGGATAAACTTGAAGGGCTGTTCTCTTATGAGATAAGGAGAGAATGAAGCTGTAATGAACAAGCTACATCAATCCTATCTCGCTGTCCGCTAATACAGAAAAATACTTTGACGAACCCGAATAAAAAAAAAACTCCAAACATGCATGAAGGTGTGGTTGCTAATGGATAATAAATTGCAACCACTTCTAATGATGAAAGAGGATATACATAGGCATTTTCAGCAACAAATACAAAGACATATAAAGGGAAATAAGTTATAACCCACAATTATTATCTTCCAAATAAATGAACAATGTTATCTGGATTTAGCCCTTCATAACACATGTGATGCAAGTGATTTCCATCATTAGCAATGTTGAACCCAAAACATGTGCCTCAACAAGAGAAACCCTTAACTTCAATATGTTCAACTAAACTCCAAGGGGGAATCTCCCCAAATCCAACTATGAAAAACAAATGGAGCTACTCTTTATATAGAGTCTAGCTCAACTTCCTTGCAATAACATATGATTTGGATGGATCTAGATCCACTAATCTCTCCAATAGGTACCAACAAAATATCTAGATCCATACTTTTCTTCAAGGAAAAGGACAAAATACTAATATCCTATAACTACTTCCTCATGATAAGTCAAACAATGAATAATAAATAGGAAATAGGTGGTGGCTATGCCACATGTCTTATCCACAAGAAGATGTTTCCTCTAGGAAGGATGCACTCTTTCTTCAAGATGATTTGACCAAGTAAAAGAGGTCCAATGGTCCACATGAGCTTACTCAAGAGGAGCGCTCCACTAAAAGCTTGAATGAATTGATCTAAAATGTAACCATATGCTGAAAATAGCTCAAAAGCTAGGATGCCTTCCTCAAGAACTCCACCAACTCGTCTTCCAATGAGGAACAAACCTCAATAAATGTTCCAACTGATAACTCTAAGGAGTAGTAAGGAGTGCTAGCATAGATCCGTGTTCAAAGTTCGTTATAATAAGCTCCAAGTCCAAGAATAGGAGGACGGCTCAGTCAAATATGCAATAGGTGGAGGCTACACCTCAAAATATGTGCCATGAAGCAAATGACGAGGGAGTACTGCACTAGGGTGGTTGACAAGTCAAAGTGAGTTAACCATCTCATGCTCAAAATAGAATAAACCTCTAAATCGTTCTCTCCAAGGAACCAACTACCTCATGGGAATGTGTGTCAAGGGTGGTTAGAGTCATTCCCAGATCTAAGGCACTCTCTCCAATGAGTTAAGGTGTCAACAAATAGGTACCCAAAATGGAGGGATCTCCTTATTTGATCTTTAACTATGTATGTGCTTCATTTCTTTGTTTCCAGTCAAAGTATTGGTACTAGAACTCGAATGACAGATCTGGAACCATAACTTCTCAGCTTCTGTTAGATGATGAAAAGGCCTATGGACTTTGCCAGCAATCAAATCTTCCTTATTTGATCTTTAGCCATGTATGTGCTTCATTTCTTTGTCTCCAGTCAAAGTATTGGTACTAGAATTCGAATGACAGATCAGGAACCATAACTTCTCAGCTTCTGTTAGATGACGAAATTTCTTGAAAAGGTCTATGGACTTTGCCAGCAATCAAATCTTCAGAGTGCACCTTGGTATTTGGAGTGCATTGGGAGTGAATGATAGATAAGAGCTCCTGTACCCAAATATTTTCTAGAATGCCTGCCAATAATGTCCCCTCATCGCTGGCTGATTAAGGTGCTTAAAACAGGTCCTAAAAGATGCATTTACAGCCCAGTAACCACATCCATTTTTGCCACTGTCAAAAGAGGCCTGTATAATCCGCAACCTCTGTTTGCTGAAGAGGCTGTAATGCTGGTATAAACCTTTGATATTTCATCTAGAATGCTTGTCTGACCAAGGTGCTATAACAAGCTTCACAGATCTAGGGAACTTCTTTGCAAAACTCCGTTTTCTGTTTGCTGTTTGATGAATAATCTGCTCACGTATAAATCTGGAAAAGATGTCCTTCTAATCTGTGAGGCTGATTTGCTGCCGCTCAGATCAGACTTCAGTGCTGCTTCTACAGGCTCCATTGATGAAGTAGATATGACCACAAATATTTTCAGTACCCAGATCAACACCTATTCTCAGTACCCAGATCAACACCTATTCTCAGCAGCAGGCTTGTTTTTAGGGTCAGCCATTGTGCTCTTTAAAACAGTCTTCTCTACAGCCTTATAGTTGGCACATTGCTTGTCATCTTCTTCAGGGACAGAACTTGAAATGATCATAGGAACAAGCCTTACTTGCTCAGAAATGATCATATATGCAGAGTTCTGGGCTGAGTTTGTTCTGTTCTTTAAATATTGTTTTATTACTAAGCACAGGGGCATATGTTGCTGCCCATATCTTCTTGAAACAGATCAGTAAGGTAACAATCTGATCAATATGCCTGAATATTCATGGGCTGCTTACTGTGACAAACTCCCTCAGTAATGGGTCCCTCCAACTTACTTGAGTATATACCCTTCCTACAGCAATTGAACTCTCCTGGATATAAACTTCAAGAAGTTTATTAAATTCTGCTGCTTGAAACTCTGAAAGTAACTCATACTCCTAGAAGAATGTTAGATTTTGTAGCTCGGAGGTACTTCTGCATTGGCGGCACCCAGCATGTAGAAGAGACCGAGCAAATGTCTCTCTCTAGTGACTTTATAAAGTGTTTTTATAAAGTGACTTTATAAAGTGAGTTTATAAAGTCAAGTTGCGCCTTTTAATATTTAATGGGTAAAAGTGACTTTATGAAGTTTGGGTCACTTCACTTTATGACTTAAGTGACAAATTTCACTTTATGACTTAAGTGATAAAGTCAAAGTGAAATTAGATCATAAAGTAAAGGTACAAGGGTAATACTTTCCCCCTTTGTGTTTAGACTCTAGAGACTCACAAATGCAAGGGGACCACTTTCCAAGGTACACAAATCTCAACAGGACTGATCTGAGACCTCCTACACGAAGCTCAAAGCACTCAACTAGTCAAGCTAGCCTACTGGGTTGATGCACACACACACATATTTTTTTCCAAGGAAAACCTTGTGGGATTCCCCTTCTCTTCCATGGAATATTCGGAATGGAGGGTGGTTCAATCACCAACCAGAATAGCAGCTGGTAACCTCAAGAGACTCGATCGAATTTGACCCTGTGACCTATGGCCTCCTCGCTGGCAATATGCCTTGGGTGGATGGTTCAACCAATTAAGCTAACCTTTGAGGCTTGTACACACACATTATTAAAATTTGAAGATTTTATGTTTTTTCTCAACCGTTTTTTATACTATTTTTATGGCTAGTTCCGATCCAGTTCATAATTATGGCGTATTTCGGTTCCATTTCTGACAACTTGCTTCTAACTTACGTTTGTAATATTTATTGCTATTACTAACTCTTAACAATATAAAGTACAATATGAATTATGTTAGTTATACATTCTAATAATCAGCCCATTGTTGACTAATAATCATTATTCTGAAACTCATGTAATGAGAAGATAAATTTTGCAAAGAAAAGAAGTTCGTGGCCAAACTGGGTGATAACAAGGCAATAAGATCTTTCCCTCAGTAAACTCCCTTATCAAAGATAGCCCAAGTATGGTTGTAGATATATTTGTTTATGGATTTACATTCTTATATAATCTCCTTCACCCACCCCAATTTTGCTATGTCCTTCAGAATCAGATTTAGGCAATAAGCAGCACAAGGAGATCAAAATATGGTTGGATATCTATAAGTCAATTTTTTTTCTACCTGCGGCATAATTAAGGTATTATCAAATAACACGTGCACAATATTTTCATTCCCAACTGCTAAAATCACAGACTAAATGAGTTGAGTATCCTTCACTTGTGTGGATGGATCAACGGATTTCAAAAACATTGTTCCATTTGGACAACTCTGCATTTATGTCTCCGCCGGGGATGTTGACACAATTCAAAAAAAGGGTCTCTCTATATTTGGAGGTTGCTTGTAGATAATAGCTGGAGGCAAGCCCCCTTCAACTAATAGTGAACCTATAAGACAACTGATGAACCAACTTATAATTTTTTGACCACATAACTACAATGCTCATAAGATAAAAGACGCTAAATGACAAAATAGACAGAAAGACGGAATAGGACTGAATACTCATCATGGAAAAATCCTGGGCTAACAAAGCTCTGTTAACTAATGCATTTAAAAATATATAGCCCTTTAGGTTTTCAGTGTTGAGTTCTCCTTTCAAAACAGCATGTAGAAATTTCTGAACACAAGGCAGTTAATACAAAACAGAAAATTCACCTCTAAACTAGAGGTTTTCCGGATCTTAACCCTTAGGGCTGTTATGAAATATAAATAAAACATCAGCAACAGCAGACAATATTTCACCTCTTAACAACCCCAATCAACAAGGCAATCCAAGAGAAAAGATACCAAATGCGTGACAACAAGTTTCAACCCTCTAGAGCAATCTTGTCATGCATAAGCCAGATCTGAAATTCACTTTATGACAGCTGTAATCACAGCAGTAAATCTGCCCTATCTTCTTCAATATTAATGTTAAATCTCTTAACAATTTCAGCCTTATGTCAGATCAACAAGACATACTAATGCTGGAAATTACTAAACCATGAAGAAATAGATAGCTAAAAATCAAGTTTGCAATAAGACAATTATTGGACAGCTGAGAATTTCATATATATGTATAAAGATGAATTTCATGTACATACCATAGCCTCATCCCAAGGTTACTACAATCTTCTAGCTCTCCAAAACCCTAGCTTGGGAAAACCAACAAAAACCCTAGCCAACACCAAGGAGCTCTAACGAGCAAGCATCACACTAGCATGTCCTCCAAGGCAAGACTTCTCCTCTTCTACACTCCTCAACACGTACAATCTGGGGTTTAATCACAAAATCCTAGCTCCAGTGTCTCCAAGGGATGAAACACTAACCCTAGTATTCAAGATGCTCCAAAAGCTCCAAGAAACGGTAGCACCTCCAAGAAAAGAGAGAGAAAGAAAGATGAAGATCTCAGAGAGAGAGAGAGAGAGAGAGAGAGAGAGAGAGAGAGAGTGTCTAGTGCGCTCCTCTAGTCACATCTCTAACACGAGTGATCGAGAATGAGATATCATCATCACGTCCGATGTCTTATTCACAAGTGTAAACCCTAGTATCTCACAAGAATCCTCCAATAAAGACATCCTTTCTCTTCATAATAACTCCTATGGTTTCCTCATGAAACCTAACACTTTTCTCCAAGAAGACAAGTACAAAGAAAATAGTGCAATGATGATAATGAAAGGACTCTCTCCGTCCTCTATATATATGAGAGGTAAAGGAGGCCAACAAAACATATGTGGCCCTAAACCCTTACAAGCAACATACAAAACCACAAGTAGGCTCACACATGTGGAGCGTTACACTCCAAGGGTACACATGTTAAGATCCAAGGTCATGTCGTACACAAGCAAGGCTCCGATGCAATGGTGCTCCACGAAATGTGTCCAACGCTCCTCCTACAAGCCTCCAAGGACACCAATGCTCCTTCTAAGCCATGTGCTCCACTGGGTCCACTCCCCCTTCATGAACACTGTTACAACCTCGATGTCCCCATGTCAACTCCATGTCTCCATGCAAACATCCAAGCTACCCCATGCTGTCTAGGGTTCAATGCCCTCCTCTAGACTGCCAAACGCTCCTCCAATGTAGGGCATTCTCTAAGCAAGCAACCTCATCCATATGGCTAGCATGTAGAATGTCACCAAGCTGTCTGAAGATCTCCAATGCAAGGAAGAATGTCATGCAAGCATCCAATGGAGGTCAAGCAACCATTGAATAATTCATCTCCAATGTGCAAATCCATCACAGACCATCTAGGGTCTAATCATACACCATGTACCCCAAATCTCATGAAGCACCCCCAAACATGGTGTGAACACTGTCAGAGTAACCCTGAAATCTAACATTACCTTGGTCCTTATGGACAACCCTTAAAATCTCAGGTAAATATTTAAATTCTTTAATGTACATTATTTATTATGAGGTGTTTTTGGTAAAATTACAAACAAAGTGTGCCTAAGTTAGGGGTTCCTGTAAATGAGGGTTTAAGCATATCTAGAAAGCTCATCACTGGCAACCAGGTATATCTGAAGACTCTGAATGTTGTTTTTCATCTTTGATAGCTTTTATCTTCTAAGTTTTTATTGATTTCAGGGATTGGAGCTGTTTATGCTGCCATTTCTGTTTTTTAATGATATACTTATCCTATTTGTCAACTCAGAGCTGCTTGTGGCATCTTTTGATGTAGACTCTTGGCGCAGTTCTCCTACAGTTTTGTCATCCCAGTTGTTTTTGTGATTGACAGCCAGCCAATACTGCTCTGGGGATTGGGTTACTTGAAGAGCTAAAAACTAATCATTTCACTTACTGCTGATGCTATAGCTTAATTGAAGAAATGTGCATATTACCATATTCATTATGTAGTGAAAGTGATATGCAGATTTGCTTATTCTATCAGCCTGAGCACCCCTTTGTCTTGCCACGTCTTCTATTTCTCTTTGCATTGATAAACAAATCTTGCCTGTTTTTTGTATTAATTTGCATATTGGATAAATTCATAGTGGTGCCATATTTAGTTCTTTATCAGATAAATTTATGACAGTAGCATAGTAGAAACTCTTAAGAACATCAACAATATATTGATTACTGGTTGGTGCAGGAATATTTGGGCTTGCTTGAGTTCATTATCCGGAAGTATTTATTTTCATTTCCAAGAGTGCACTGCTAGTGATTTGATGTCATGTTGGGAGACAAGGTGAAGACTCAGCCAATGGACACGATGGAGAAAAATGGCAGAGATGCAGATGATTTTGGCTCTGGCTGGCTGGAAGTAAAAAAAGTAGATTATGCTTACATGCTTCTTTCTTTGGTGTCTGCCTGTCCGCAATTTTTTATATTGATTTTCTCACAATCTTAAGTATTGATTAGATATTACGGATATGGTTTTGTCTGGTTTTCTAATTGTATTCTATTTAGTTTTGGTTGCTGTAGACGTATGTGCTGTCATATCTGTGCAGAAGTGTGAGTGCTCACCAAAATTCCTTTCATTGGTTGAATTATTTTGCAGAAGCACAGATCGAACACGAAATTTGCTATGCCCAAGAGTGTTGGAGCCAGCAGAGTCCGTTCTGGCACTTTGCGAAAAGCACAGTCTGATATTAGGAAGGGCCACACTTCGCTACCTGGGCCAGCAGGGCACAGTTCCTCCAACATACCTATAAGTTCAGGTAATCCACAAAAGATTGAAGATGGAGACAAAGATGTCTCTGATAAAAAGCTTATGCCTGGAAACAAGCACTCAGAACATAAGGTACATGAGCAGAGTTCCCAAGTTCCGGAGGAGAAAATTGTCAACCAATTAGTTGAGCATTTGCTTCAGTTTGGTAAAATTGAGCATTCTGTCAAGTCAGCGGGTAATTCTTTGGAGAAAGTGCAACTAATAGATATGGCAGCTTTAAGAAACCATGTTTCAGACAGTTGTATGGGAGGCTCCTCCATTGTTAACCATGAATTAGAGGTTTTAAATCAGTCAATTATAGGTTCATCCTTCACTCAGGTTCCTAAAATTAAATGGGGGAATCTTGATGAAGATGAGCTGGAACAAACTCAGCCCATGGGAACAGGCAGTGAACCACTTAAGCCTCAAAATTCAGATGAGGGGTCTATAACGGAGGATAATATGCCCTTGGCTAGGAGTGCTTTCTGTGTTAGTAGCAAGGAGAATAGTTCAGTTATGCAGGGTAATTCAAGAGTTAGTGAAGATGAGCAAGAATTTGAGATTAGTGATGCACCTCCTAACAATTCAGATGAGCAAGAATTTGAGATTAGTGATGCACCTCCTAACAATTCAGAAATATCTAAAGGAGATTCAAAGGAGGATGATCTTACTGTAAGTTTAGGCAACCTAATTGGAGGATCTGAAAGTTGTGTGCAACAGTTCCATCATAAATCTAGTAATGTTGAAGATTTTTGTAAGGCACAAGAGGAGGGCTCTATTCATAATGAATCTGTAAAACGTGATGGGTGTGGAAACCAATTATCATTGATCCTGGATGAAGCTGAAGGAACACCTATTGAAGAGACCACTACTAGTTGCAAAAATCATCACAAGTATTTGGAAACAACCATGCCAAACAAGGTGTTTGTCGCAGGTGAATATATTCAAGAATCTATTTCTTCTATAGATAATTGTGAAGGTAGGGAACATTCTTCTGAAAAATCATGTACAACAGAGTTGATTCACATTACAAGAGATAGTGCACAATCAAAGGAGGATCTAGAGGCGATTGAAAGTACAGAGAAGTTTACTAAGGATATGAGCATGGCAGCAAACATGTTGATAAATGCATATGAGAAAGGAGAGACAGGTGAAAGCAAAGAAAGATTCAGACAACGGCTTTGGTGTTTTCTTTTTGAAAATTTGAATAGAGCTATCGATGAACTTTATCTTCTATGTGAATTAGAATGTGATGTAGAGCAGATGAAAGAGGCAGGTCTTGTGCTTGAAGAAGCACTATCTGACTTCAAAGAATTAAAATCTAGAGTGGAAGGATTTGATAAAGTAGAAAATTTGTCTTCTGCCTCTAAAACTTTCTCAAATGCAACGCCTGTGAATGCAAAGATTGAATGCCGTCGTCCTCATGCTCTTTCTTGGGAGGTGAGTATTTGAAGTAACAAATTTAATTTTTGTTTTGGTAGACATTGCATTTAAATTCTAGTCAGTAAGCCTTTTGCAGTAGGAGAGAGGCTTTTTATTTCTTGTTTGATTTGTTTGGGTGGAGGCTCTTTCATATTTAGTGTGATTTGAGTGTTTGTGGTTGTTTTTCATGTCTCAACAATCTAGTTTGGAGTGGATTAATTGAACTGTTTTGAAGGAAATATATCTCTAGTGCTTGCAACTTGTAGGTTTGAAATGCTATGTAGAGGTATCTATGAGCAAAGTGGATGCTGTCTAGATTCCCAAAGAAAATCTATGTAGATATACTTGACTCCTTCCCAACAACAAGAACCCCAGTCAGCTTGTGTAGAATATTGGAAGAATGTAAATGCAGTAAGTGGACAGTTATAATAATTTGCCATGTTTGGATCAAAGATAGGTTGTTGTATTGTTGGACTAAACCATAGCCACTTGCTTTTTTTTTGAAGAATTGATTACATGATTGCTTGAGATGAAATTATATTTTTTTTCACTAATGACCAAAAGAGGTTAATGGGATTAGAAAGTACATCTTGACAAAATTGGTGATAGGGGTAGTGAAAAAGTCATCTCCTAAGAATACAAAAGAAAACCTAGAGCTAGAAGCAGAAGAAAAACTCCATTCTTTATAGGGAGCAAACTATGAATACAATCTCATAATAGCGGATTGGATTGTAAGTAAGAAGAAGAGGTTATTATTGTCTTTAGAGCCAGGAATGGCAATATTAACCCAAAGATCTTGCTTGATAATGTTCACTGGAGAATGGTCTAGACTAATGGTCCCTTGGGGAGTGGTGCACGTTGCACAGTGGCCTTCAATAGTTCCCATTGGGTGCAGGAGAAGCAATAAGAGTTGAGGTGGAAGTTGGGATGGAAACTCTCCTAGCATCTGAAGGATGAGGAACTCCTGGTGTTAGAGAGGAGAATGGTAATTTGTCCTTGTTAGAGTATTGTGCTGGTATTGTTGTCGGGAAACTCTAGTCCTCTTCACAATGCCAAATCTAGCCTAACTTGGAGTTGGGTGTAGTGTGTTGAGGGACAATGGTTGAGAACAAGAAGACTTTCATTACACTATCAAATTATAATGGAATGGTTTGATCATCTCTAGGCATTGTTCAAGATGTTATTAGAAGATGTGACTTGGTTCTACTAATTGAGATAGATGAGAGTGCTAGAGAGCTCTTCCATGGATAGGTGTGTACACCTAGGAGAGAAGGATGAAACTCTAGAGGTGTTAGAGGCTTAAGAGGAATGGCATTCATGTGTTAGGTTAGAGTGAGATGATGTTCACTCTTGCTTTTTGTAGATCTCCATTGATAGGTTCCTCAAGTAATCCAAGGTGGACAATGGGCTCTTAAGCCTTCATTGATCCTTCCAAACCAAGGAGCGACCGCCCAATCAAATTCAAGGTAAGGGTCAGCTTCAAAACACATGTACAGGTCAACACAGTTTAAAACCTTCACTTCAAATCAGCCTTAATCTAACTCTGTAGCTCACATCGGCTCACCATATGGCTTAATAGTCCAATCTCAAAACGTATATATACAGTGTACACACACATTGCCATAATTTCCTGTGCTATATTATCAAACAATCAAGCGCTGAACCAGATCCAACAGAGGCCAAAATTAGTCCTCATTTTACAGTACCAATTAACTCACTTCTGCTCTCCCTTTGCCATGGTTGCATGCTGAATCTGTATGTCCCTTCTTTGGTGGATGTTCATAGCAAGAAGGTTATCTCTGATAGATATGCCCAGCATGAGTTGATAGTAGATACTATGCAAGCAGCTGAGAAGGAACAAGCTCCACAATTTAAATCCTGACTTCTGCTGTGCTTTCGAGTCCAGGTGGTCGATGATCCTTATACTTGATAGTTTCAATATTGTCATCAAGAATGTCTAGAATCTGCAGATGGTTTCTCAGTCCTATATGGACAGCCGCCATCAGAACCTAGATTGCGAGCACCAAGCATCTTTGAATATGTGGCCATGCCTCGTGACAAGATGGAGGAGGTTTTACTAGACAAGTCCTTGTTGTCTCTGAGCTGGTTGAAAAATCAGAGGAAGGAGATTCTTTGAAAAACAGACGTAAAAGACCCAGTAGCCTTGCCATAGGCACTTTTGGAACCAACAACCTTCTTCAATTCTCTATGTCAACAAGATCTCCATAAAAAACTAGAGACTGGTCTGATTGAAACAGAATGTAGCACTTCCTTGACACTCCTGTAACCTTCTCTTTTGCAAACATTCCTCTGAATGCCCAGTCCTTTGTGACATTTCAGACTCTAAGACGAAGAAGAATTGGGACCTTGAGTGGACACCGAACTAGAACCACAACCTTCTGTTGTGCCTGGAAAAGACTGTTTCCACTAATCACAGTCTGCCCTACTTTCTGTGGAAAGTTAGGATGGTTGCCATTCAATGATGATTCTACTCCTTGACTCTATCAACATAGTACTGCACCTCATCTTCTTTTGGCAGCTGATATAGGGCTTCTTTTTCTTCAAAAGCAGCTTCAAGACCCCATTTGATCTCAGACAAGAAAATGGGTAACACATCCCACTCCAACACTTCATCACAAGCGAAAGAACCCTAGCGCTAGCATCCCATAAGTACTAATCCTTTTTACAAGAGTAATACATGATCTTCCAAGATTCTCCAAATAGCTAGCATCACACCAACTATCGATCTCTAAGATAAAAAGTAGCTGTTCTTAACAAAGACACTCTCCTTTTATAAGGAGAGGGGGCCCAACATTAAAACATGGACTAAGTCCACAAGTGACCTTTAGTCTAAGTCAACAAACAAGCTCCCGAGTCCCAAATGAAGCGCTCCTCAAAATAAGGTATCCACATGTTACACTAGGGTTTGTCCAACCCCCAAGGTGGTGTACCCTTCAAGTTAGGTGTCCACATGTCAAGCACACCACTTCCAAGATAGTGCATCCTCTAATCAGTGGCTTCTCAACTAAAGCATTCCTCTTGAAATTGTGTGTAAGGAGATTACATGCTGCTAAGGCCAAGCAACAAACCTCCTAGTGGCTAATGTTCTCCTCCAAGGTGGTTGCTCCACATGTGCCAAGTGCCATCATCCTCAATAAGTGCACCTTTGTAGAAGATGTCAAATACATCACATGTGCCAATTACCATATGAAGAAGTGTGCTTTCCTAGCACTGATCCCAAGGCAAGCATACACCCAATCTAAGCTCTCCAAATGTAAATAAAACATAAACAAGGGGGCTAGGAGACCACAATCCCTTCACTTCCCATGAAGCGTTCTCCTAGGTAGGTGAAAAGACTTTTAGAGCAACCCAAAATTAGCACTCCCTATTTGTGAAGAAAATGTTTTCTCCAACACCAATCTTCTCCCTCTGTACCTCTACCTACAACATTCAAAACCATGTCTGTTGCAATGTTTGGAATCAATCATTGGTCCCACAAATGTTTCTAGAGCTTTCTTCCAAACATCACACTCCTCCATCATGGTGTTACTTGACACCTATTCTGTAAAACTGGAAGTCTCATTAGTGGAAGAATTCAATGCAACATGGTTGGTAAATCTCTTAGGAGGATTACTTGTTGTAATTGAAGTTTTAGGTGCTCCTCGATTCTCCTGTGCATCCTGTAATGTCTAAGTAAGCCATCTTTTGTTTTGATGGGCTGAAGTAGAGGGTAATGAGGAATCTTTCCCTTGTCTCTCTTCCCCCAAATCGAGGCNTGCCTTGTCTCTCTTCCCCCAAATCGAGGTCAAAGTCTTCTTTTATTCATGGATTAGACTCTAGACCAACAACCATTACACTTCCTTCAATCACTAAAGAAGATACCTATGATCTTGAGGACCACACATCTTGATCAAGCGTCACTTTTCCACTCACCACTGTCTTCCATTGCACCATAACATAGATTTGGTAAGCCATTGAAGTCTCATTGTATCTAGCAAAAATACCCTTAATACTTGAGGGTTCCAATTTGGTCCTTTTCTCATCAGGAACATAAATATAACTGTACTACCAAAGAATGAAAATGTGACACCTCAGGTTTCTCACTAGTAAATGAATTTTCCGGTGTCTTGCCCTTGAGGATCTCATGACCGGACTGGAACCGATAAAACCGGCTGGTCCGACCAGGTCATAGAGGACACCGATTCAAACCAGACAATCAAATTGTTATTGATCGGTTCCGTACGGAACCGGTTTTTTTTCTCAAATCGACCAGTTTCGTACAGCCGCCGTACGGCTGGAAAAGTAAGGGGATTTGCAAATTTAAAAATAAAAA
>CBVK0102431197.1:0-22444 GCA_900067695.1 Picea abies | reverse complement strand
GGCCATTTTTCAGACTTGAGGTATAATGATGTATTTATGCCAATTTTATTTTGCTGATATAATATAAAGCCTCTCCACTTCGAAGCAGATCCAGAGACATAGTCCATTCTTGGGACGAACTTCGTTATCATGTCTTGTGTTCTTTCTCTCCTTCTCAACTTTTCTCCATGATTATGTCCTCTTTAATGATATTGCACATAAGCTTTCATTTACAGTCTTTAATGTAATTCTTTTAATAAGTCAACGAATGAAAATATCTTGGATCACAAACATTGCTCAAGGTTCCACCAACATCATTTATAGTGTCGTAAATAATTCTCGTCTTTCCACAACCAATTGTTTATGGTTCCACTAACTTTGTTCAAGGTTCCTTAATTGCTCGTGGTTTTGTAAGCATTTCTCATAGTTCCACCAACAATGTGCATGGTTCCATAAACAATACTAATGTTTCCACCACCAAATGTTCATGATTCCATCTTTGTTCAAGGTTCCTTAACTACCTATGGTTATGCATGCCTTTCTCATGGTTCCATAAACAATTATCATGTTTCCACAACTAAATGTTTACAATTCCATGAATTTGTTCAAGTTTCTTCAAATGTTTATGGTTCTGTAAACATTTTTCATAGTTCCCTAAACTTTGTGCCCAATTCCATAAACAATGCTCATGTTTCCATCACTAAATGTTTACAATTCCACAAACTTTGTTCAATGTTCCTTTACTACTCATGATTCTATATACTTTCTTCATAATTCCATAAACAATACCCTACTACCACCACAAACTATTCATGGTTGGTGATACACACCACATCCTGCTATTTACTTTGAATGTTTAATTCTTGATCTACTTTTATAAACTAGTAATGTCCTTGTAGTTTGACATTTCCAAAGAATATTCCATGGATGGCACTTGAATATAACATTACTTTATAAAGGTTCAAGATTTGTCCCATCCATTTTAATATTTCCCTCTTTCCCACATTGGTCCCATACATCCCTACAAGACAAAACAAGGGTTGCATGGCAACATAGTCCCTACCAAGGTAGTTGTGGAATATATGCTGACAATGTGACTTAATATAGCTAAGTTCATAGGAAATGAACAATCTTTGCCAAAGGATAATTCATATAATAAAGAAGAATAATATTATTGTTTATGCAATGAAGACAATGATAAGAATAAAGTAGAAACAAGTAGCAACATTTAGTGTTCAATGTGGAATAAAACTTAGTAAATAAGTCAAATGTTCAATGGGGACACTAGCATATGCAGAGAGCAATGGAAAGTGTTTGCAGTGAAACAATTTAGCATGAAACTTTTTTCAAAGTGTTCAATGTTGAATAAAAGTTACCAAATAAGTGAAGTGTTCAATGGGGAGGTTAGAATATGTGAGAAACGATGAAAATATCTAAAATGTTCAATGAGGACATTAGCATATGTGCATAGCAATGCAAAATATTTGGAGGCTAGGATGAGAAGGAACATATGCAAAGTATCTACATGTTAGGATTGTGAGAAGAAAAGTGAGTATAGTTGTTGGCAAAAGAGATAAGATAGATTCGATGTTACAATGCTGCAAAAATTAAGACAAAAGTCTTTTAACCTTTTAGATATCTCAATTCTTATACCTATATACATATATTAAAAAATAAGTATATTAAGTGAATAAAATTCTTCTATGCATATGCTCAACTTAAAATATATTGCAAAAGATATATATCTTCGGTATGGATATATATTCGGTACAGATTCTGACAAGCGATGTAATTTGCAAGATAACAAACTCATTTATGGAAGGTTCAAGTTGTGTAGGGTGTTTTGCTACGATGATAAATAGGCAGAATGCACTTTGCTCTGCACAAATATATCCTCTACACCTCTGCATTATGTATTAGTAAATAAACAAAATGTTGAACGAGGACACTAGCATATGTGGGAAGCAATGTAAAGTTTTTACAGTGAAAACATTTTGTATAAAAATTTGTAAAAATAAGCAAAGAGGTGAAATATTCAATGTGGTATAAAACTTAGTAAATTAATAAGTGAAGTGTTGAACACAAATTTTGGCATATGCAAGAAGTAATGTAAATAAGTGAAATGCTCAATGGGGAGGTTAGCATATGTGAGAAACAATGTAAAGTGTTTGAAGATTAGGATTGGTAAGAACCAATCCAAAGTATCTACATGCTAGATTTGCGGAAAGCAACACATAACCCCTACACGTCCACACATGCATATCCCCCACACAATGAAGACTTAGTCTAATTTGAAGCCTTGTGCAAATAATTGATATCACTTGTCCTCCCAAACTCCTCCACTTTGCAACTCCACACTTTTAATAGTTCACAAAATTATTTTATGCATATGCTTAACTTAAAAAGTATTGTTAAACATATATATCTGCCGCACATATATTTGTTGGGAATAGAGACATCATACCCACAATTATATCTTCCACACATCTGCATAGGAATATCCTTAGCACAATTAAGCCCTAGTATGATTTGAACCCTCATGTAGATAATTCATAATAGTCATCCTCCTGCGCTCCCGCAATTCACAACTCTACACTTCTAATAGTTTCATCGCACATATTTTGACCAACAATGTAATTTGCTTGACACCAGACTCATTTATGGAAATTTCATTTTTAAACATTTTGAAGTCTTTGCACTGCATTTATGGAAATTTCATTTTTAAACATTTTGAAGTCTTTGCACTGAAAATGATGCAGGAGAATCACTCCTACTCAGCAGCGTGTCAGCAGCTAGCACAACAATGCATGAGGAGGGAGTAGATCCCAACGAGAGAGAAGCGCCAACTTTCTCGTTTTGTTTTAAAATTTGTCATTTAATGTAATAAAGTATGTAAGGATCGAGGAAGAGAGAGCCATTGTATTTTATAAGGATAAATGTAAATCACCTTTAATGGGTCATAGTTGTACAGATCCCGAGCATTGCCTCATATTTGAATATGTAAATGAATATTTATTGTAGTAGCTTAGTGATAGGGATACATTTAATTAGACGTGATAGCACTAGAATAGTCGTGAGGAAGGCTTGAGAAGCCCCTTCATGTATAAATCAATGTAATCTATGTCTAAAAGAGGTGGTTAGTAGTTGTTGAAAGAAGCTGAGACTCTGTCGCAATCTAGCATTGTAAACATTTTAAAGTATTGAAAACATTCACCGTTAATGGAAATTGAGTTCATTTCCGAGTATCTCTATGTGTCTGAGTGAATGTATGTGAATTCTTGTAAATGCTATGAGTTCTAGTATGTTTCTTTTCAGGAATATTTGAATTCCATGTTTGTGTAAATTTCTGAGTGATCTGGGATCTCATGACTATGCAAGGAGTGCACAATAGAGTTGTTGGAAAACTCTGAAAGGCCATCACAAGGAGTGTGCAAGAAATCATTCAGGAGTTTTGTGAGGAGCATGCCAGGTGGGCACACCAGAAATGTTCATAAGCTCAGGAGGAATAGTGAAAGCCTGCACAGAGCGAGTGCAAGGAGTGCACCTACACTCATACTAGTGTAAAATATCAAGGGAGAGTTAGCGCAAGGAGTGCACCTACACTCATAATAGTGTAAAATCTCAAGGTTAGCGCAAGGAGTGCACCTACACTCATAATAGTGTAAAATCTCAAGGGAGAGTTAGCGCAAGGAGTGCACGAGGGACCGAGTTCAAGGGTCTATCAAGCTTAAGAGAGATAGTGCAAGTTTGCACAGAGCAAGCACAAGGAGTGTGCCTACACTCACAAGTAGTGTAAAATCTCAAACTAGGAAACCAATGCAAGGGGTGCACAGTTCTAGCACAAGGAGTGCGAAGGCCAAACATTTTTCGGGTTCACAAGCTTAGGAGAGATAGCGTGATTTTACGCAGAGCGAGTGCAAGGCGTGCACATATACTCACAAGAGTATAAAAACTCAAAGAAAAGACCAGTGCAAGTGTGCACAGTGTCAACACTTAGTTAAGTGTTGAAAAATATTAGAAGAGAGAGCGCAATGTGTGCACATAATATTTTCTTAAGTCTCAAGCCCAGGAGAGAGAGATAGCGCAAAGATCCAAATAGGAGAGAGAGATAGCGCAAAGATCCAAATCCTTTGAGTTGATAAAGATCAGGAAGGATAACGAGATTTAGTTCTTGAAAGGAAGAATCCCTTTTGTTTGAAGGGTGAGTGGATGAGATCTGTTGGGAGGTATCAAGATCTCTCACAACCGTTGGATCAAGGGAAAAGAGAACAACAGATCAAGATCTCTCACAACCGTTGGATCAAGGGAAAAGAGAACAACAGACTTCGTTGCTTTGACAAATTTAAATTGTTGATTGAAAAGGAGGTAAAAGCCCCGAAGCTTCAAAGTCCCAGAGTGGATCTACACCGTAGATCAAAGGAGGTGAGTGTGAGTCATCGGATCCTCAAGTCATTCAGGAATTTGGCAGTCTGGAAAAAATTGGTTGTTGTTGCATAAAGGGAAGAAAAACCCAGAAGCTCTAAAGCCCGAAGTAGATCTTGACCATTGGCATCAAGTACACATGTCGACAAATCGCAAGAATTCATAGTTCAACACTTCATAATATTTTGGGTAAAAGTTAGTTTGGTTTAGAATTTCCCCGAAGACCTGAAACCCAGAGAAAATATTGACCATCCATTGACGAGGATGCATGGGCCGTCAATCTTTTCCCTTCACCAATTCGACATTAGTTGATTTGGGAGAAAGCATTGTTTAAGGTGCGAAAATTCTCGAAGCTCGGAGTTTGGAGTAAACGTAGACTATTGATTCGGGGAAATTTCAACCATCCGATCTGAGAATTCATCCTTTGCGAGTTTTGAGGTATTGCATGTTGAAACGGGGAAAAATTATGAAGCCCAGAGCCTCAGAGTTCTTGTGATCCATAGATTCACAGTGCGAAGTGTAGACTGTTGATCCCATATTTTTTCGAGAGTTTGTGAATTCAACATTCAGAGGGATTGGAGAGTATTTTTGTGAAAACCTCTGAAGCTCGAAGCTCTAGAGGGATGAATTTCCCGCCTTTTGAAATTATAGCCCGTGGTTTTAGGCCTAATGTCACGTGAAGGACTCTGATATTCAAGGATACGCTTGTGAACAAAAATTTTCGTGCAGGAAAAGAAGGAAATACATGTGGCAAAGAATCCTAAGGGTTCGGTGAGGACCTGAGAGCTAATTCAACTCCTTTGTGTGAACGATCCTTAGACCGGGAGGTCGCGCGAGCCCCTAGGATTGGTGGGGGTTTGCATCAAGTGGTATCAGAGCCCAAGAAATATTTTGTCTAATACCATCAAGTGGTATTTGAGCTTGATTTTGTCTACAGATAGCAGGAAAAAAAGGATTTGTCAGATTCCATCAAGTGGTATCAGAGAAGGAATCTGTTTACAAGCAATATATATAAAAGTAGTGGTAAATGAGAGATGGAGTGTTGATGACATGTGTGAATATTTTTTACAAGTGCTCAACAGACAACATATATCCAGGTGGGATGAGAGAAGGAAACTAGTTGTGTTCCAAGAAGGGGAGAAGAGCAGAACCTTTGTTTACAAACAGTAGGCAGAGAAGGATAATTTCAGAGTAGTTTAAACTCTGTGAAGAGAAGATGGCTACAAATGGTCATGTGAGGAGTTCAAATGAAAGTCACAGTGAACTGAAAAAACATATCAAAGTTAAGAGCATCAATAAAATGAGTAATGAGGATATTGTGAAGGAGATAGTTGAGGTGAGGGCATGACTTGATGTGCTAATGGAACAATGGCAGAGAGGTAAGGAAGCCCATAAACGTGGATGGGTAATGAAGAAGGCTACTAGATGTTCGCCTATTCAACAATTGATTTCTAGGAGATAGAGGCACATGCTGAAATTTTGGATAAAGGAGGCATATAAACTCAAGGAAGATGATAGATAAGTATGCATATGTGATCCTAAACAAGGGCCAATACTTGGGAAGTGTGATGATAAGAAGATACTAATTGAGGGTCTCATGGACTCTAAGGAGATTTTAGATCAATATGTGGAGGTGTTGACAGAGGAGTCAAGTGAGGCCATAGAGACACATGTTTTTAAAACTGAAAACTTGTGTATGGATGCAGGTTTAAGTGAAGGTCATAAACCATTCAATGCTTCCACAGAGGAGAAAGAAAAATAAGGAATACCTCTCAAAGACATTGATGGAGTACAATTTTTGAAACATGTTGAACAAGGAGCAAAGGAGGCAGAAGATGATGACCATCATGATGAAATGCTTGAGAGATGCTGGAAAGAGATTGAGTTGTTGGAGCACTTGTTAAAAGAGCCTATAGGTGGAGATGATATTGTAGCTAGAAAAGTGGCAGATGAGAGCAACAAGTAGCTTAAGGATAATTTCATGCAATATGTTATTGCAGGAATGAAATAAACATAAGACAATAGTGTGACAGTGGACCACAAAAAAATCATTGTAGTGCAATGAAACATTATGTGCCAACAATAGTCAAGGATGGACATTGAAATTGAAGTGATAAGAATGTTGATGGTGAATATGTCTCAGAGAAGACATGCAGAAAATATTTACATCAACAGTAGCAGGAGACATGTGAGAAAGGTAGAGTGGAAAAGCAGATCCAGTGGGGCACTGTAGAGTAAGGTATATAAGCCTGGGAGACTAAGGATATCCATGAAGGAAAGATGATGCAAGACAAGTGGGCAATGACAACATCAAGTTTGGGATCTAGGAGGACCTCAACCACAACAACAACAGAGGAGCCACAAGCAAGAGCTCATGAGTTTTTTCAGTAGGGGAGTATGATGCAAGAGCATCACTCCTACTCAGCAGCGCATCAATAGCCAACACAACAATGCACAAGGAGGGAGCATATCCCAAGGAGAGAGAAGTGCCAAACTTCTCATTTTGTTTTAAAATTTGTCATTTAATGTAATAAAGTCTGTAAGGTTCGAGGAAGAGAGAGCCATTGTATTGTATAAGGATAAATGTAAATCACCTTTAATGGGTTGTAGTTGTACAGATCTTGAGCATCGCCTCATATATGAATATGTAATAAATATTTATTGTAGTAGCTTAGTGATAGGGATAGATTTAATTAGATGTGATAGCACTAGAATAATAGGGAGGAAGGCTCGAGAAGCCCCTTCATGCATAAATCAATGTAATCTATGCCCAAAAGAGGTGGTTAGTAGTTGTTGAAAGAAGAAGATGAGACTTTGTCGTAGTCCAACATTGTAAACATTGTAAAGTATTGAAAACATTCACCGCTAATAGAAATTGAGTTCATTTCAAGTATCTCTATGTGTATGTGTGAATGTATGTGTATGTTTATAAATGTTATGAGTTCTAGTATGTTTCTTCATAGGAATATTTGAATTCCTTGTCTGTGTAAATTTATGAATGTTTTGGGCTCTCACGGTTGTGCAAGGAGTGCACATTAGAGTTGTTGGAAAAATCTCAAAGGGCAAGGAGTGTGCATGAAATCATTCAAGATTTTTTTGAGGAGCATACCAGGTGAGCACACCAGAACTATTCATAAGATCAGAAGGAATAGTGAAATCATACATAGAGTGAGCGCAAGGAGTGCACCTACACTCATAACAGTGTAAAATCTCAAGGGAGAGTTAACACAAGGAGCGTGCGAGGGACCGAGTTCAAGGGCCTGTCAAGATCAAGAGAGATAGTGCAAGTATGCACAGAGAAAGCGCAAGGAGTGCACCTACAGTCACAAGTAATGTAAAATATCAAAGGAGGAAACCAATGTAATGGGTGCACAGTGCCAACGCAAGGAGTTTAGAGGAAAAACCTTTTTCGATTTCGCAAGCTCGTGAGAGACAACGTGAGTTTATGTAGAGTGAGTGCAAGGAGTGCACATATACTTCCAGGAGTATAAAATATCAAAGTACATACTAGTGCAAGTGTGCACAATGTCAACACTTAGTTAAGTGTTGAAAAATATTAGAAGAGAGAGCGCAAGGTGTGCATAGGAGACTCTCTTAAGTTTCAAGACCAGGAGAGAGATATAGCGAAAAGTGTCTGCAAAGATACAAATCCTTTGAGTTGATAAAGCTTGGGAAGGATAGCAAGATTTAGTTCTTGAAAGGAAGATCCATTTTGTTTGAAGGTTGAGTGGAAGAGATCTGTTGGGAGGTATCAAGATTAAGGGAAAGTATCACAACAGTTAAAACCCCAAGTCTTTCGGACTTCACCACTTTGGTAAATTTAAATTGTTGATTAAAAAGGAGGTGAAAGCCTTGAAGCTCCGAAGTCTCAGAGTGGATCTACACTGTAGATCAAAGGAGGTGAGTGTGAGTTGTCTGATCCTCAAGTGGTTCAAGAATTTGGTAGTCTGAAAGAATTTGGTTGTTTTTGCGTAAAGGGAAGAAAAACTCTGAAGCTTCGAAGCTCGGAGTAGATCCAGACCATTGGCGTCAGGTACATGTGTCAACAGATCGCAAGAATTCGGAGTTCGACACTTTAGAATATTTTGGGTGAAAGTTAGTTTGGTTTAGAATTTCCCCAAAGGCCCGAATCTTGTAGAAAATATTGACCGTCCATTGACAAGGACACATGGAACGTCGATCTCTACCCTTCGCCAATTTTACATTCGACGATTCGAGGGAAAGCATTGTTTAAGGTGCGAAAAGTTATATATATATATATATTCGATAGAGATATATCTTCGACACACACATATCATCCACACAACCATATCTTATGGGCGTCCGCATAGGCATACACACCACACAACCGATATAATCTAAATTGAACCCTTGTGTCGATGATTCATATCACCCATCCTCCTACATTCTCGCACTTTGCAAATCCGTACTTCCAATAAATCCATAGCACGGATTCTGACCAACGATGTAATTTGCATGATAATTGATTGATTTATGGCAATCTTATTTTCTAAGTTTCGAGCACTAATTCTCAATACTTGTCTTTATTTTAAGTGACAATATTTATTATAAAAAAATAGGTATATAAATTAAACAAAATGATTTTATGCATATTTTTAACTTAAAAAATATTGTTGAATTGAATTTGTTTCAATCAACAATGTTTATTATAAAAACCAACTAAAAACATTTGACATAGAACTTAGTAAAATGAAGTATTTAGAGGTAAAGCTGCAGAGGAAGCAATGTAACATGTATCAAAGTGGAGTTGTGGAGGGAACAATGTAAAGTGTGTGGATGTTACAATGTGCGGGAAACAATGTAAAGTGTGCACATCTTAGGTTTTGCAGAAAGCAAATAGGGTAGACTTCCTTAGACAACAGAGGTTCCTTGTGCCCAACGTTGAAATTGATAATAGAATATCACAAACTGGGTATCGATACACCTGCTTCTTTAACCAAAATTCAAAGAATACCATCTACAAATAACTTAAGAGATGGACAGTCCAAAAGCAGAGCAATTCTAAAACTTTGAACTTAAAACAATTAAATCTAGAACCATAAATTTTTATCATGGTCATAATTAAAACAAAACTTAACAATGGAGCAGCTTGGTTAAGTAAACATAGATAAGGAAAGAAAGGCCTCGGAAAGGATCTAGCACTATGTTATTCAATTTTTACAATATAATACAAAATTTGCTAATCATTGCATAGACACCAAAATATCATTTCGCATAATGAAATTAAATGGCTATGTATGCACGGTATAAGATATTTCATTGAAAAATGGTGAAGACTTTGAACTTAAAACAATCAAATCCAGAACCATAAATTTTGATCATGTTCAGAATTAAAAAAAATACTTGACAATGGGGCATGTTAGTTAAGTTAACACAGACAAGGAAATAGAGGTATGAGAAAGAACCATGCACTATTTTATTGATTTTTTACAATATGATACAAAATTTACTAATCATAGAAAAGAGGTCAAAACATCATTTGGCATAATGAAAGTGAATGGCCACATATGCATATAACAAGATATTTCATTGAAAAATTATAGAGTGAATAAAGGCTTGAAAATTTTGTCTGAAAGTAAAAGTCTAGAAAATCAACAACTATGTATGCCAAAACAGTACCTTGCCAAGGTAAAAAAATATGCAATTTTCTTTTCAATAATCTTTATAAATGCCAAAACAATTCTTGGGAAAGCTCAAAATATATATACAATTGTCTTTTGAATAAGTTCTATAAAAAGTGAAAGCATTTGTCCAAACAAATTGGGATTAGGGCTCCAACAGACCATAAAATAGAAGGAAGACATGTAACAAAGAAAGAAAGATAGTTAGAAATGGGTGTTAGGTTTTGAAAAAACATAGAACAATCAACTTTGGTGCATTACCAAGTGATGAAAGAAAACAAGAGAAAAAACAGATTCAATGCTTGCTTGACTACTTACCAAGAAGTAAGTGTTTTTTTATTTTGGTTTGTTTGTTGTGGGTATGCATCTGGCTTTATAGGAGTTGTTTCTTCAGACTATTGTTGAATTGTATCTAGTTATTATTTTGGGTTGACAATTTGTTCCAAATCCTTCTTGAGCCAGTCATCAATATAATCTTTGATTGGCCCAATGGCTATTTCTTTCTTAACTCAAAGATAGAAAATCTCCTCTTCCACTTCTTTGCATTTGAGCTGCACTTGGTCAATGAATGAGAAGTGGTCTTCATTGTTATTGATAAATGTAACAAACCAATGTTTCAATTCCTCATCAGAAAATTCCTCGAGACTATCAAAGTCATTAGCCAATGAGGTTTTCATTGTAGCTAACTCACTATCAAGCTCTTCTTTGGTGATCATGGTTGAATTCCTGAAATTTTTTGGGTCCTGTAGTTCCTTAACAACAACAATTGTTTTTAAGGTAGAATCTCATATTCTTCCATTGATATTTTCCCAAGAAGCCATTGCATCTTACAACACATTTATTCGTGCTTACCAATCTGCCTTTATTTGATTTATTTTTTTGTCTGAGAAAAACCCTTTCTAGTTTCTTTGATAGTCAATCATACTAGTGACTCGTACGATGAAAGTATTTACCTAATTTTGATAATAAGAATGATCATGATCCAAATCTCTTTGCAAATATTCAGTGAAATTTGTAATCCTTTTTGAAAGATTACGTAGACTAGTACTCACCTCCAATGCATGTTTGATTATGTCTAATGTTTTGTTAATGGTTTCAACAACATAGCCTCTGACTTGCTTCAACAATTGAAGTGCTTTTGTGATTGGATTTGAGGCTTCAGGAGTACTTGCAAGAGCCTTCTCTATTGGAAGTATGGCCAATGGATTTGCAAAGAGTTGCTTGGGAGTCATTGCATCCTCAAGCTCACCTATTCTCTTCTTCAATCTAATAGTTTGCAACTCCTGGTCGAAAATAGAATCGAAAAGTGCATCTCATGTGCAACAATGTGGTTTCATGAGGGCATATGGTCCAACTCCTAATACATCCATGTCATCACTTGATCTGTGAACCACCTTTATATTTTTTAGACTAACCTTCTCTATGTGTAGATTCCTTTTGTGCTTGTTGTATTGAGTATTGTGCAACGTCAAGGAGTGCTGCTAAAAAAAAATTGATTCTTCTCTTGCGATATCGTATGTAAGTTGTTAACTTTATACAATTCTTTAGGCTACCCATTCGGGTATCTATGTATTGTCGATCTGCATATCATCAACATCTCTTGGACTTCCGGGCTTCCTGAATCTTGGGAATTGTTTGTGTTTGGGGTTCGTTTCATTATTTGATTTGAGACTGCATGTGTGCATTCAATATTGACATGGCATGGTTGATCTCTTCCATCACCTACAACACATGCATCATTACTCTTTTCTCTGTTTAGATTTTTTTGTTTTGTTCTTTGTGCATATGAGGAACTCTTGTGTTCCTGGGGATTGGAGGAAGACCAAACATTGGTGCTTATTTCCCCCCTTTGTCTTTCTTTGCTTTGCTTTTTGGTATTTGAGCTTATTTATGTTGGCAAGTCCTCACTACATCCACTGATGTCCTTTTTTGTGTAAGGATTATCACCAGTTTCCTCGTCAAATCTTGTGAACAAATTATTGTATCTTATGTGTTTTAAGTATTGTGAAAGAAGACCCTCGGGGTCAAAACCACTTAGAGATTTTTCTTCTTTTATATCAAATGCACTAAGTGTTTCAGAGACTTCTTTCAAATGGGACAAATTCTTGACCGTTGTGTCCAAAACTAAAAAAAACAATGTCATGAATTGTCTTTTTCTTTTCTTGTCAAATGTAATGCACTAGGTTCTATATTTTCGACAAACTTCCATGACAAAATATCTATCACAAAAAAACATAGGGAGTAGAAGGGGATTTTCTTGGCAACCATACAACCAAATGTATGTATGGTTTTCATATTGAATGAAAATTTCCTTTTCGTTTAGAAATTCCTCAGCCTCCTGATTTATTCTCTTGGGCTTTACCCCAACCAACATGTGTTTGAATTGTCTAAAAAATAATCTTGAAATATTAAAAAATGAATCGTGATTTATGTTTAGATAACACAAGGTGCTAGAATTGGATTGGTTCATTATGTGTATTTACATTCTCTTTAATAGGGAGAATATCAAATACATTGCAATAGAAAATTGTGAACACCAGATATGTGGCCGTACAAAACATTCGAGCACTTAATTAATTGTTGAACTGAAAACAAATTTCATCTGATATCACATGTGTCTAGTCAAACTTGGCATCCATCCAGAAGTTAAAGTATAATGTTGACCTACGTATGTGTGAAGTCAATTGCCACCCAACTACACACGCGAACAACCATGAAAAGTCCCGATATAGATCTTGTAGCAAAGTTATGTCAATTGTTGAAAGTTCGGTCGACATGTTTTCATACAATAGCATAAATTCTCTCAAAATATTGGTGTCGCCTGCTTGAGATGTTAAGAATGTTGCTTCTTCTGCAACCTTGAGAGGTTTATTTGCAGTAGGAAGATGAAGCATTTTATTGAACACCTTAGGAGTAAGAAACATTGGATTATTTCCTTGTGTTGTGACCTTAATCATTCTTGTCTTGGAATCGAACCTTCAATCACACAAGGAAACGATTTCCTTGTAGTCGAAAACGTCAGGTACACAAATAGTATTGACAAGCCCTGTGGTCCAGAGTTTGTCAGTTTACTTTTCTTTTGAACTCTTGTTCAAGAACCACTTGTAGGATGTAGACCAGTGGAAATTCTTGTTATCTTTGGCTAGTGAATTGACAATATCACCGCAAACGGGCTGGGTTCTTCTTCTATCCACCATATAATTATTTTTTAAATCAACCTGGCATAGGTGAAGGTTAGAAATAATAGATTACCGAGGTCCATTTTATTTAAAGATAATTGCATGACGTGTATTTAATAGGATGTCATTTCCACACATATGAACTATTTTTGGAAGACATATACTCATAATTAGAAACCATTAAGTAGTTCATAGAACAATGAGACATTTACTTTGCATTATTCATGATCACCACACTTTCTTCGTAAGTCAAAGAAAATCAACTTGTAACAAAATCTTTGGTTTTAGTGCAAATTATATGGGTTGTCAGAATCAATGCTACAAAAGTATTAGATGTGTGGAGAACGTGAATTGTGAAACATATGCATGTGCCATATGTAGAGATAAGATAGTAGCAAAAGAATCGATGCAAGGTGGAAAATCGCTAAGTAAAGAGGCCTTTGATGAAGTTTTTTGGGGAATGTGGTTACATCTTGAGTTAGTACATGGTGTGCATGGAGGATGTCTACAACTTCAATACCAATCGTCAATTTACAGTCCTTTTCACCTCACAGTTTCTACGAAGTTAATGTCCATTTCATATTCTTTAATTTTAACAACCAAGTTTGTCCATCGACCTTATGTAGATTGTATCTTCTATACGTGTATTTCTTTAAATGCACTTTGATATACGTGAACGTTATGAATAGTACATTATGAAGGTCCAATACCTTTAAATGCCAAGTGCATAGGGCATGTTTACTAACATGTCATTTTCACACATGACTTAGTTATGGGTACAGGGAGTGATTAATAGAAGGCATTTGACAACTCATAGAAATATGCGACATTTACTTCGCAGAGTTACTAAATAGCCTCAGTTTTTTCATAAATTTGAGCTTGGTATAAATAGTCCCCACATGGCTTGAAAATAGAATTAGAACCAAGTAGTGGTTGTGCAGAGCATAGACTGGTGCAAAGTAATAATGTGCAGAAGATATAGGTAGGTGGAATGTGAAAATATGGTCACGACAAGGGGCTTCGCACAACCTCAAAAATGGCTAAGTAAAAATACTTTTGACTAAATAATTATAAATAGATATTGGGTTCACAGAATAATTTGACACAAGATTTACATTTGGAATTTTTTATTGCAGTAATGGGTGCATGAGCTATGATGACCAAAATGCTTCCTTTCTTTTGAAAATCTCCAAATTAGATGCATATTTACTTGCAATTTTCCACATTTCACGTAGGCTTTTAAAATGTCGATATCTTTGCAGTGTGCATAGTCATATGTTCAAAACTAGTGCATTCTACGCAGATGTCTAAAGAACTTGCAAGAGTCAGGTATATAGTCCAAGGGAAATATACGTTGTTGATATAACTTCCGCACAAATATAAATTCCGCACCTACACACAGGTATATCCCCACACAATGAACACTTAGTAAATAAAAGACATCTTCAACACAAACATATAGTCTGCACACATACAACTTCCACACCTCCGCACAAGTATATCCCCACACAATGAACACTTAGTCTAATAGTTATCAATGTTATCAATGATAGAATATTGTTATGCATATGCATATGCTTAACAAAATACGTTTTACATATATACGTATATTAAAAATAAAAGTTAATTATTAATTTAATAAAATTTAATTATACATCTGCGACACATACATATAGTCCTCACAAATATAGCTTTCACACTTCTACACAAGTATATCCCCGCACAACGAACACTTGCTAAATAAAATACATCTTCAGAACAAACATATAGTCCGCACACATATAAATTCCGCACTTCCACATAGGTATACCCCCACACAGAGAACACTTTGTAAATAAAATACCTAAAGAACAATGTAGTTATTTTTGTAAGTGATTGAAATGGGCGTAAATGATAGAAAGTATGGATAAATTTTATAACATAGTATTTGATAAGGATATCTGTTAATTGGTGTAAAAATGATTTTTTAATTTTTTTAGTATAGTCATATACAAATAATTAAAATATTAATAATTATTTATTAATTTAATAAAAGCTAATTATACATCTTCATCACAGACATATAGTATGCACACATATAGCTTCTGCACCTCCGCACAGGTATATCCCCACACATCGAACACTTAGTCTAATAGTTATCAATGTTATCAATAATAAAATATTGTTATGCATATGCATATGCTTAACAAAATGTTTTTTACGTATATATGTATATTAAAAATAAAAGTTAATTATTAATTTAATAAAAGTTAATTATACATCTTCAACACAGCCATATAGTCCCCACAAATATAGCTTCTGCACCTCCGCCCGGATATATCCTCGCACGACGAACACTTAGTAAATAAAATGCATCTTCACCATAGACATATAGTCCACACGCATATAGCTTATGCACCTCCGCACATGTATATCTCTGCACAATGAACACTAATGCAGAGTACGAAGATATGGTCATAGAGAAAAGCTCTACACAATTGGGGGGGTCTTATAGAATAAAATTTCCACAAATTAGTCGACTATCATGAAAATTACATCGTTGATCATAATATGTGCGATGGAACTATTGGAAGTGTGAAGTTTTAAAGCGCAACACTGTCACAGGTTAGATGATATGAACTATATGAAAAAGAATTCAAATTATACCAAGTGTTAGTTGTCCCGAAGATATGCATGTGCAGATGTGTAGAAGATATCTATGTCTGGACGATATTTCTGTGCTGAAGATATATCTGAGCGGATGATATATATGTTTAACAATATTTTTGAAGTTAAGCATATGCATAACAACATTTTGTTCACTTTATGTACTTTTTTTTTAATATATGTATATAAGTAAATGCATTTACATATCTAAAAATTTAATACTTTGGTGTTAATGTTTCTTGACTATCCAGAATTGTATAAAATTCTCTTGTCAATACACTATACAGAGGTTACTTACCACTTGTGCAAAGTAAAAATGGTGATTTTCTATGGTATGCTCAATTGTTTCTACTTCTGCATCGTCGTATTGTGTAACTAACTTGCGTGTGGAAATGAAATTTTATTAAATGTGCCAGATGCAATTTATATTAAAAAAACTGCACCTCAATATCTATGTTATTATCATATATGTGCACTCAACACAACCATAATTTATTCATTAAGGTTTACTCTAGATTGAAGACTTTACTTTTTCCGCTTATTTTTACAAAGTTTTATGATAAATGTTCTTAGTGTTCTTACTTTATTCTTGTCATTCTCTTCTCTGCATAAAGAATAATGTTATTCTACTTTATTATATGGATTATGTTTTTGCAAAGACTATTCATTGGCTATGCATGGTGCGGAAATTTTTATCTAACATTTGCAGTGTTGTTGGAATTAGAAAAAGAAATATTTTCTGCTAGTAGCACATGGACTAGGTCTTGCTATGCAACAACCCTAATTCATTTCTTGTATAAAATTATTTTGCCAATTCACTATTCTTTGAATATTTCTTAGTGAAAATCCTTTTTACTTCCCCACTTTTCACATTGCACAAAGTATTTTTCCATTGAGATATCCTCGGATGTCGCCCCCCTATATCTTTCACATGTTTGCACTCCGAACATGTATATCACCCACACAAGCTACATAATTTGCACAGTAAGTGAGTTATTTATGACATCTTTATTTTCCACCATTTGCAAAAAAATGAAAGTTATTTACTACTTGTGCGAAGTAAATGTGGCACTTTTTTATGAGTTGTTTTGTGGCCTCTATTATCACTCACCATATTATAAAAGTAAATTAAGTGTTGAAATGACCTTTTAGTAAAAGTGCCATAGCCATGTCTACAACAATTCCCGTCATCTATAAGGCCAATTGTTTTACAACACAAATTCTGACAAGCTAGGTAATTTTCACTATAACCGAAGCATTTATTACAACATGATTTTCTCTGATTTAACAAGAAAGAACACCAATTAGGTAATAGGACTCATGCAAATTAAATGTCTCGCTTTTATATGACCTAGATAATATTTCCTATTAATGATTACCCTTGTTTCAAACATAGTTCATATGTGTGGAAATGCCTTTCTGGTGAATATGCACCATGTAGCTCGCTTTAAAGCAATTGGACCTTGCTAATATATTATTCACAAGGTTCACCTATACCAAAGTTCATTGATAAAGAAACACTATGGAAAATAGAGGAAGGAACGATCCCTTTTACAGTGATATTGTCAATTCACTAGCCAAGGAAGACAAGAATTTCCATTGTTCTACCTCGTACCAGTGGTTCTTGAACAAGTCACCAGAAGAAAAGAAAAATGATAGACTCTGGACCACAAGCTTGGTCAATGTTGGTTATGTTCCTAAATTCTTTGACTTCAAAGAACTCATAATCTGGTGTTTTCAAAGGTTCGATTCAAGGACAAGGACAATTTAAGTAACAATGAAAACAAAAAATCAAGTTGTCCTTACTCTGAAAATGTTCAATAAAATGTTATGTCTTCCATCTGCAAATAAAACTCTTTATCTTGTCGATGCAGACACCTTCCTGGCTTCTCAAGTGGGAAGCTCCAATGTACTGAGATACTTTTTGATACCTTCTACAAACATGTTGACCGACCTTTTAGCAATCGATATAACCTTTCTGCTAGAACCATATCGATACTTTTCATGTCTCTTCACCCATTGCACTGGTTGAAATTCAACTTCACACGTACCCAAGTCATCTCTGTATGCACTGTACTTTTTGTTTCTCAAGGATGCCATGTTTAATTGAGCATAGGTCATATCGAATGAACATTTTTTTCAGTTAAGTAACTACTTTAGCACTCAAATATTTTTCACGGTCGTATATTTGGTATTCTCAATTGTCTTTTGCAATTTATTTGACACTCTCCCTTTCAAGGCTATACAAAAAGCCATTTCAATTATATCACCCAATGTTATGCAAACATAAAGCACCATTCAATTTTTGCATTGTTCAAGATAAGTTTGTTAAAGAGTTCAGACACATATTGGTCGGGGAAAATCCCAAGAGAATAAGCTAGGAAGTTGAATATTTTCTTAAGGGAAAGGGAATTTGAATTCAAGAGCAAAACCATACTCACATCCACTTGTATGGTTTTCAAGAAAACATGCTTCTACTCCCTATATTTTTTTGCGATATATATTTTTTGCAGAATGTTTTCGCGAGTATAAATCTTGGTGTATTCTATTTGACAGAAAGAGGAAAAATAAATTCATTGCATTGCCTCTTCAAGTTGGGGACACAATGGTTAAGAATATAGCACATCTAAAATAAGTCTCAGAGAGACTTAATTTGTTAATATAAAAAAGGCACAACCCCAATGCGGTTTTGATCCTGAGGATGTGTTCTCACAACATTTAGCATTCATAAGGTACAACAACCATACCAAAATCCAGGGAAAACCAAGACAAAGGGGAAAAAGCAGTTCTAATGTCCAGTCTTCTTCTAATCGTTAGTTACGTAACAGATCCTACTCTGAGCAAAAAGAAGAAGAACACAAGTTAAACAAAGAAGAGAATAATGACGGTCTGTTGGAGATGATGGTGGATAGAAACCACCTCATGCAAACCTTGAAAGAGCACATATAGTGTCATAGCAAAAAAGGAAACAAAGACCAAATAGAAAAAATTCGCAAGATACAAGAAGTCTAATAATTCTCAAAGCTATGGAAATCAAGAGAACAAAGCTACGGGACTGGGTAGCCTAGAGGATTACCAAAAGACAAGAAATTACATAGGACCTCGCAATAGAGGAACCCATGTTCTTTGACAACTAGTCCTTAACACTGCACAATACTCAATACAAGAGGTACAAAAATAAGTTATAGATAGACAAGGTCAATCTCAAACAAAAAAGAGGTGGTACAGAAACTAAGGTTAGTGGTCGATGTATCAAGAGTTGCACCATCTGAACTCATGCAACTACATCACTCCACAGGAGATTCTCTTGAAAATTCAATTTCGAAACAAGAGTTGCAAACCATTAAATTGAAAAGAAGAATAATTGAACTTGAGGAGGCACTCATTCCCATACCATTGTTTCCACAACCAATGGCCATCCTTTTAGCAGAACATACTCCTCCAAGTACTCCAGGAACCTCAAGGACAATCAGGAAATCCCTTCAATTGTTGAATGGAGCTAGACTCTATGTTGTTGATAACATTAAAAAAAGACTAGATACAATTAGACAAACATGGGAATTTAGCACCAATCTACGTGATCTTTCACAAAGGATTTCAAGTTTTACTCGAGATTTGAAAAGAGACTTGCAACATGATGAATCCTACTGCAAAAATGAGTTAAACACTTTCCTTGCACGGGTGAATAGTATCAATGACCATCAAAGAAAAGAACAAGGACTTCCCAATAGCAATAGAATAAAGAAAATAAATGTGAGTTGGGAAGAACGATTAAAAATGTTGCAAGATGCAATTGCTTCTTGCAAAAAAATCGATGAAAGAAGAGGTGATGAAATTTTAAAAGCATTTGATGTTGATAAAGAAGTGTAGGGTCCACAACTTTTTAGAAATTCAGCGATGATCACTAAAGAGGAGCTTGATAGTCACTTGGAGGTAATGAAGACTCCATTGGTTGTTGACTTCGACAACCTTGTGGATTTTTTTGAAGAAGAACTGAAATAGTGGCTTGTTACATTTGTCAATGACAATGAAGAGCATGTGTTAGCCATTAAACAATTGCAAATGGAATGCAAAGAAATAGAGGAGAACATTTTCACACTTCAAGTTAAGAAAGAAAACACCATACCACCAATCAAGAACCATATTGATAATTGTTTTAAGAATGCCTTGAAATAGATTATTAACCCAGAATAGCCACCACAGACAGTTTCTTCAAAAAAATTCCAAAGAAAAAAAAGTTATAAAGGTAGATACACATCAACACAGGGATAACCAGATTAACGGAATATTTTCTTCTTGGTAGGTAGGCTATTTTTTGCATCTACTTATGTTATCCTTTTCTTTTTCTAACTTAGTAATTGGTAACAATTTGGCGCAGAGCCCTAAACCCTCAGGCTGGAGTCTGCACAGGATCTTTCAACTTCGGCCCTTAGAGTCTAACTGACCCTCTTAATTCCTCTCGGGGAATTATTCACTCACCCTCTCTGAGTATAGTTCACAGGCCCTCCTGAGTTATGCCCACACGATCATTCACAGGCATGAACCCTGCGATCAAACCCCAACTATCATTGGGACTTTTTCCCTTTTCTTTTCGGGATACCAGATTTCGCAAATCCCGTTGTTGAGCGCCTTGCCCCTTCAACCTCTGAAACCCGAAATACCAAACTTTCAACTCACCTTGCCACTAATTTCGGCTTTTCTCTCTTCCTGATTTTGGGAGTCGCAATGTCGTGCAACTCTACCTCTCGACTCCCGGGGTCCTGAAACCCGAATTACCGAAATCTCAAAAAGTCCACCCTCAGCCCTACTACACTTCACAACTTCGGGATTTCCTTGGCACTATGTCTCATCCCTTTGTCAACAGGGTTCCCGATATGCCAAATCCCAAAACACTGAAACACTAGTGTTCCACTTCCAAGGAAAATCAACAGTTGTGGTTCTTCCCCTTGATCCAACGGTTAGCGCGATTTTGCGTAGCGGGAGTTCATAAGGCTTGTTCTCAAACTCTCTGTCTCCTATACCTTCTGGAACCCAAATCTCTGAAATGCTGAAATGGGTTTCGCCTCTCCCGGGATTTCACGAATCTTGTCGAGAGGGTTCCTGACTTTTCAAGTGTCCCCTTGAGCTATGCTTTGCTCCTGACGTGGACTCCTGCCACCTGTCACCTTTTCCAGTTTTCAGAACTTGAACCACCTTTCAACAACCCCCTCTATTTCAGATTTTTTCGAGTACCGGGAGTTCGAAAATCTCGACCCTAACCTTGTGTCACTACGACCCCGAATTCCTGAACCCCGATTTGCCGAAATGTTGAAACGCACTTCCTCAATTTCCTTCGCATTTCACGATTTTGGTATTTCTAATGTGGAGTGTCCTACCCCTTGTCAACGGGAATGTCGAAAACCCGATTCCTGAAATCACAACAAATACTCTATCGCAACTTCTGATTTCGGGCTTCCTCCCTGTTGAGTCTCGATCACCCGTCCTCAAGACTTCTGAAACCCCAAACTCCAAAGTTCTGAATTCCTGAACTCGTCACTCTTTGAATTCACACACGAAACCTCCTTTCGCGTTTTGGGAACTTGATCAACCAAGGTTTTGTCTTGCACTTCGGGCTCCCGAACTCTGAATTCCCGAAATGATCTGACGGCCTGAATAGGTCACGATCAATGGTCAACGTTGACTCTTCATTTTGAAGGATAGATCTATCCAATGCTTAACTCCCCTACAACTTTCTTGGATCCTACGGTCCCCACTATTTCGGGAGTTCTCCTCAGAGAATTTCGACCATTCAATCTCCTCCTCAAAGAACCTCTAGCTCAAATCAAACCTGTGATCCCCCTCTAGAATTTTACCTCTGTATAACTAATTTCATTTCCTGCCTTTCTCTCGAATGATTCAAAGGTCATAAGCCTTCTGAGCTTCCTTCATAACCTCAGATCTCCTAAAATACTTCTGCACGCACTCCTTGCGGCACTTCTTCAAATATTCCTGAATATTTGAATCTCTTGACTCTGTGCAACTCTGCAACAACAATCCTTCAATCTCTCAACCTTAGTTTATAAGTTCTAAGGTCTCAACCAGCCTGCGCACACCTTGCACGACTTCTATGCTTGTCTTTACATTTCAGTTGAAATGAGAACAACAGTATCTCTCCTGATCTTTTAGAGATGAACTCTGAATCCTGCCAACGCACTCCTTGCGGACGCTTCACTGCACTCCTTGCAGGAACTTTTTCTCAAGAAGAGAAACAATTGAAACTGATTCCCTTACTTTCTCTCAGACTTCAAACACTTAACATGAAATCATACATACATGGCATAAAAGTAAATGCAAAATAGAGAGAATAATATAACCATAAGCATAACATTCAACATATTAGAAACATAAAACATTATAACACCATGAGTTTGAATCAAAACTTCATATATTAATTCAGAATTTCTCTACATGGGTTCTTCTCCACAACTCTATGCTTCTCCTCTATGCTAATGTGCTTAATCCTACCATCTCTGACTGATACAATGACACAAAGATGAGGGTGTCTATAGTTGTTTTCCCTCCAGCTCCTAAAACTGT
>CBVK0102431180.1:0-13792 GCA_900067695.1 Picea abies | reverse complement strand
AATCTCCTCTGTGCTAAGCTCTTTTGCAATGTTTTCTTTCCCCCTTTATCTTTTCGTTTCTTGGTAGTTGAAATGTTTAGACCCTTCAACTTCCCAAACCATTTCTTGTTTTTATTTTCTTGGATAGTTATATGGTTCCCATTTTCCAAAACCGTTTTCTAACTATTTAAGTTAATGGAATTTAACAGCTATGATGACTTAAAAAATTCGTTTTCCCCTACTAAATCAACTTGCCACTTGTCACGAGTTCTTTACCATACAAATAGAGTTTAAAATGCAAAATCTATAGCTTTAAAATACACCCACACGTGTTAAAGCATTGTTTTGTAGCAACTATTACAACATGTGTTGCAACAACTGTGTTGCGTCAACCGTTTCAACACAATGTTGCAACAACTGTTTCAACACAATGTTGTAGCAATTGTTACAACGATAGGAATTTGACACTTATTCCTTATTAGCTTAAACTTGAAATATTTTGGGTTGATGTGGATTGCTTGAGGCCAAATATGCTCATGCATCAAATTATGTGGGCATGGAATAAATGATAAGGGAATGTCAAGTATTGGTGGATAAGAGATGATATTTTTAGGCAGAAAAAATGGCTAATTGGATTGTCTTTCAAATCAATTTCAATTTCATATAAAAATTCAGAGATAAAGTCTAGAAACTACCTCGACCTTGGTGAAAAAAAAACTTTGATCTTGAACTTGATGTCACCCTATAACAACAATCAACTACCAAATGAGTATTGTGAATGGATTTTTGGTCCAATATAGACTTTATAATGAAATCATCTTGTGGAAATAAGAAAAAATATTGGACCCCTGTAATCAACTATCATATCCATATTACTTATCTTCGGTATCCAGTCATGTGTTGTAAATGATATTTAGCTATAATTGCATAATTATGAATATGCTTGCAAACATTTTGAAATTAACCAAGTAGTTATGGTGTTTAAATTCATGAGGGTTATTTGGTTTCTATAGTTGAGTTACAACCCATATGCGTCTCCTTCATCTTAGGATCAATGTAACCTAGTAGATAAATATTCATAGTGAAGTACAAAATTCTTCTTCTCTCTCTTTTTTATTTTTATTTTTTTCCTTTCAAAATTTTCCCACCAGAAGAACTAGTTTTCAAGCAAAACTTGTCCAACTGCGCCTTGAGAAAGGTTTTCACTACTAGATTTTGTAATGTTTTTCTCTTTTTATTTATTTATTTATATATAGACAACTATGTACAAATGATTCTTGAAATTTGAAATTTTTTTAAGAGGAAGTAGCTAAAGGTGGAGAGACCACCTTTCTTATGAACTCAACTTCAGGATGACTAACTAAATATTTGATGAGCTCCTCTCTTGATAGTGGTTTCTGATATAAACGTAGGCGATGGCAATTGACCAATAATTGGGTTCTTTATTCATCGATAGTGCGTAATTCAACCGAACCATTATCATAGACAATATCGATCTCATATGGTCCCATCCAACGAACCCAAAATTTTCCATTAAAGTCCTCATACCCGGAATCAAACAATACAACCCAATCTCCTTTGTGAAACTTATTCTTTTTAATGAACTAGTCATGCCATTTAGCTCTTTGTTGCCAAATTAAAGCAGTTTGTTGTATGGAAACTTGACATAGTTCATTGAGTTCTTTGATTTGATTTAAAAAATATTGTTGGGCCTTTATAAGATTCTTGTTAACTTGCAATGCCATTCATAAATTTATATCTTCAAACAATTTTGAAAGGATCGCCTACTTACCATATACTAGATCGTATGGAGTGAATCATGTAGTATTGGTCCATGTCATTCGATATGCCCACAAAGCCCCAGGAAGTCTTCCAGCCTAGTCTTTCCAACGAATATGTACAATCTTGGTTAAAATGGTATCTAAGACTTTATTTGTCACTTATACCTGGACATTAGCTTATGGATGATATGGTGTGGATGTTGTGTGTCGAATTTGATATTTCTGGGTGATGGATAGAATGAGATTGGAATTGAATTGTGTTCCTTGATTAGTCATGATTTCCCTTAGTACAACGAATCAGACAAATATCTCTTAAAATAAGAAGTGCACCACTTCTTGTTCAGTTGCATTAGGAAGAGCCCTAGACTCAACCCACTAGTCATGTAATTGGTGCATACCAAAATATACACATTTTCTCTTGGTGGTGGATTGATTGGCCCAACGAAGTCGAGGGCACACTTTTTAAGGCTTGATCAATAATTGAGGTTGTAATGACACCAGATAACATGATCCACCCCTATTTAGAAAAGGTGGCCTTCGACCCAAGAATACATAATACTTTGATGAGTCACATTATGCTTTTCCCTTGGTGAAAGATGTTGTTGAATACACTATTGAGGTGGTTGATGGGGTTTCTCTCACTAGGCCAATGTCTCTACTATTTATTCTTGTTGGTTGTGGATCCTAATTATCTTCCTAATTTAGAGGTCTCTTTTTATCCGTGTTTGGACCCCATTTTTTAAAAGGGGGATTCCCCCCCCACTTTTGATTCGAGGGCAGTGCCCCAGAAGTGAAATTTTGGGAAAAAATGCCTTGTAAAATATTGTAATTTCATAGTCAATCTTGACCATTCATTATAAGGTCGTAGATCTAATGGTAAAAGTTATGATAGGTATTTTTTCCCTAGAATGAAACCCTCTTTTATGTATGAGGGAATGGTATTGCGGCTATGAGAGTGAGTGAATATTGTATTCTAAGAGAAGAAATTGTGAGAAAAAGAAGAGGAAGTTAAAACGGGTATGCAGTAGGTTGTATCCCTTCGTTTGATGGATAATAATGAAGGAAGGACCTGCAAATTTCTCTGGTGGACGTAGCCCACACTAGGTGAACCATGTATATTTGTGTCTCTAATGTATTGTGTATCTTATGTGATTTATTTCTGCATTTGTTTTATATTATTTCTCTGTGATCTTTTTTTTCTAACAACTGGTATCAGAGCCAAAGGTAAAGCACAGGAAAAGAGGGTTATCAGTTCGAGTGGGAGCAATGGTGAAAGATGGAAATTTTAAGGTTGATAAATTTAATGGGAAAAACTATTAGTTATGGAATATGAAAATGGAAGATTATTTATATAAGAAGGATCTTTACCTACCATTGGGTGGAAAAGAAAAGCAACCGACGAGTGTGAAGGACAAAGAATCAGAGATTCTTGATAGAAAGGAATTGAGAAGGATACGAATATACCTCGCAACATCAATGGATTTCAATATTTCAAAATAAAATAAAATGGAGGATCTGATGAATGCATTGACTAAACTATATGAAAAACCCTCATCTTTCAACAAGGTATTTATAATGAAGCGATTATTTAATATGAATATGCCAAAAGATGGGTCTATTGTCGATCATTTAAATGAATTCAATATGGTTACTAATCAACTAAGTTATGTAAAAGTGGACTTTGATGATGAAGTTAGGGCTCTTCTAATATTTTTCTCATTTCCAGAAAGCTAGAATGGCTTGGTTGTGGTTGTAAGTAAATCTATTTCTAGTTGAAACACTCTAAATTTTTATCATGTTGTTGGTGTTATCATTAGTAAGAAAATGCGATCGAAAAGCACATGTGAGACATCAGGTAATGAATTGACCGTGGAGAACATCGGAAGACATAGGGAAAGAGGAAAGAGTCTAGGAAACCATGGGAATTATAAGAAGGGAAGATCCAAATCCAAACTAAAAAATATAAAGTATTGCAATTGTGGTAATAAAGGACATCCGAAGAAATACTACGGATATCCAAAGAAACAAATAGATGGACATCATGAGAAAAATCAAGAAGAAAATGTAGCAAGTGATGTGTTACAAGATATTTTGATTCTTTATTTAGAAAATATTACTAAGTCTTGGGTAGTAGACTTAGTGACTTGATTTCATGCCACATCCCATAGGAAATGTTTTCAAAATTATGTTCAACGTGATTTTGGAAAAGTTTATTTGGGTGATGATGAACCCTGTCAAATTGTCGGAATGGGTAAGGTACAAATAAAGAAAAATAATGAAAACCAATGGTTACTAAAAGAGGTGAGACATATACCATATCTAAGAAGAAATCTAATTTCAACAAGACAATTGACAAGTGAAGGTTGTATATCTACATTTACAGATAAGGCATGGAAGGTCACTAAAGGATAATTGGTAATGGAAAAAGGAGAGAAGGTAGGTATATTTTACTTATGTACTAGTATTATTGACTATTCAATTTCTTTAGCTTGTACATGTGTGGATACAAAACTGTGGCATCATAATATTGGACACATGACTGATAAGGTGATGAAAATACTTCACAAAAGGAATATGTTGCTAGATCTTAAACACCTTGATTTGGATTTTTGTGAGCACTGTATTTATGGAAAACAAAAGAGAGTCATATTTCTTAGAGTTGGGAAGGAAAATAAGAGTGAAACGTTATAGCTTATGCATACAAATGTATGGGGACCAACTCAGGTATCATCTCTTGGTGGATACAAATGTATGGGGACCAACTCAGGTATCATCTCTTGGTGGATCTCATTATTATGTTACTTTTATTGATGATGCAACTAGAAGAACTTGGGTTTATTACATTCAACAAAAATATGATGTTTTTGACACTTTTAAGAAATTAAAAGATTTGGTTGAGAATGAGATAAGAAAAAGGTTGAAGTGTGTCAAATCAGAAAATGGAGGTGAATACTACAAAAAGGAGTTTGATAATTATTGTTCATACCATGGGATTCATAGAGAGAATATCGTTCCAGGAACACCACAAGAAAATGGTGTGTCAGAAAGGATGAACAAGACAATCATGGAACATGTAAGGCGTATGATATTTCATGTTGGGTTTCCCTTACAATTTTGGGTAGATGTTATAGATAATGTTGTTTACTTAATAAACAAAGGGCCTTCAATATCCTTCAATGGTGACATTCCATAGGAGGCATTAACATTCAAAAATGTAAACTACTCATTTTTGAAAACTTTCAATTGTGAAACATATGTCCATATTGATAAAGAAAATGGAACAAAACTTGAGACAAAATACAAGAAGTGTACCTTTATTGGATATGGTGTTAATAAGTTTGGTTATATCTTATGGGATTAAAAAAATCATAAATCATTACTAGTGAATATGTGGTATTCAATGAAAAGGTCATGTACATAGATTAGTTGCATGGAAAGAAATAGAAAAAGGAAAACACAGAATACATAGTGCTTGATGAAATCAATGAAAATGAAATTCCAAAGGTACTAAATAATCAAAATGTACAACAATAGGAAAATAATTTACCTCAAACTCCTTCAAGTGTTGTCATAATATCTACCATGTTAAGTACAAACCTTGAATGCTACTCTCATTCATTGTATTATTTATTGTTGACCAATTCTCATGAACTAGAAAGTTATGAAGAGGCAATGTAGGTAGACACTAAAAAGAAGTGGGATCAAGGAAAGAAATAGGAAATAGATTCCTTTGTAAATAACCATAATTAATACTTGGTTCACTTTCCTTTGGGAAAAATAACATTGCAGAATAAATGGGTTTATAGGTTGAAGGAAGAAGATGGAGGAAAAAAGTGGTACATGTATAGACTTGTTGTAAAGGAGTTTTCACAAAACAAAGGTATATATTTTGATGAAATATTCTCTCATGTTGTTAAAATTACTTCAATTAGGACTATTTTATGTCTTGTGCTAGTAGAAGATTTGCATATTGAACAATTATATGTAAAAACAACTTTTCTCCATGGGGATTCGGAGGCATATATTTATATGTTGCAGTCATAGGTGTATTATGTCAAAGGAAGGGAGAATTTTATATGTAGGTTGAAGAAGAGATTGTATGGACTAAATAAAGATCCAATGAAGTGGTATTTGAAGTTTGTCAGGTTTGTAACAGAACATGGTTATACTAGATGTCATTTTGATCACTATGTTTATTTTAAGAGGCTAGGAAATGGAAGCTATAGTATCTTGATATTGTATGTAGATGGCATGCTTTTTACAAGGTCTGACATGTAGGATATAAATGTGCTCGAAAAAAAATTAAATAGTTCATTTGTGATGAAGAATCTGGGTGTTGTAAAGAAAATCCTCGGTATGCGAATAACAAGAGACGGGAAAAATAAAAAATTAACATTGTATCAGGGTGAGTACATAGAGAAGGTCTTGGAGAGGTTTAGAATGTAGAATGAAAAACCAATTAGTACACATTTGGCCAACCATTTCAAATTAACAAAGGAAATGTTTCCCAACACACAGGAGTAGATAAAATACTTGTCTAGGGTCCCTTATTCATCAACAATTGCCAACTTGATGTATGCTATGGTGTGAAAAATACCAAATATTTCACATGTAGTGGGAGTTGTGAGTAGCTATATGAAAAATCCAAGTAAATAACATTAGGAGGAAGTGAAGTGAATTCTCAGATATTTGAGGGGTATTTCTACTCATGCATTATGTTTTGGAGGTTCAAACACTTTTCTATAGGGATATATTGATTCATATATGGTAGGTGATAAAGATAGTAGGAGGAGCACCATAGGGTATGTTTTACTTTAGGAGGAACAACATTGAGTTGGATTTCAAATCTACAAAAGGTTGTTGCACTTTCAACAATGAAAGAACAGTATGTTGCTACAACATAGACTAATAAAGAGATGATTTAGTTATAGAGGTTTATGAAGGAATTGAGAAAGAAACGAGAGAATAACAGGTTGTACTATGACATCCAAAGTGTCATTTGTCTTGCAAATAAATCAACCTTCCATTCTAAGACTAAGAATATACAACTCAATTATCATTTCATATGATACTTTTTGGAATATGGAAAATTGAAGTTGGAAAATATACATACTAGCCAGAATCCCGCAGACATGTTGACAATTGTAGTAACAAGAGAAAAACCAAATTATTGCTCAGTTTTAGCTAGCCTCCAAGAATGAAGGTGAAGATGAGGAAATTTTTAGGTCCAAGGTGGATCATATTCTAATAGGTACAACAATAGCGAATTTGTTGTGATCAGTTTCCAAGTGGGATATTGTTGGTTGTGGAGCCTGATTATCTTCCTGATTCATAAGCCTTTTTTTAGTTGCGGTTGGACCCCATTACTTGATGGGGAAAGTTGGGTGAGAATTCCTCCACACTTCTATTGCTAAGAGTATCAAGGGAGGGATGAAGATAAATTTTGGATCCCCCCCACTGACAGAGGATTCAGGGCCAACTCCCCCGAAGAGAAATTTTGGGAAAACTTTCCTTGTAAAATATTGTAATTTCATAGTGAATCTAGATTGTTCATTATAAGGTCACAGATATGATGGTACAAGTCATGTTAGATATTTTTTCCTTAGAAGGAAACCCTCTTTTATGTATGATGGAACTGTATTGCGGCTCTATGAGAAAGTGAATATTGTATTCTGAGAGAGGAGACTATGTGAGAAATAAGAGGAAGTTACAAAATGTATGTTGTAAATTGTATCCCTTCATTTGTTGGATAAATTTTGGATCCCCCCCACTGACAGAGGATTTAGGGCCAACTCCCCCGAAGAGAAATTTTGGGAAAAATTTCCTTGTAAAATATTGTAATTTCATAGTGAATCTAGACTGTTCATTATAAGGTCACAGATCTGATGGTAGAAGTCATGTTAGATATTTTTTCCTTAGAAGGAAACACTCTTTTATGTATGATGGAACTATATTGCAGCTCTATGAGAAAGTGAATATTGTATTATGAGAGAGGAGACTATGAGAGAAAGAAGAGGAAGTTACAACATGTATGTTGTAGATTGTATCCCTTCATTTGTTGGATAATAATAAAGGAAGTACATGATAATTTCTCTAGTGGATGTATCCCACACTGGGTGAACCACGTATATATGTGTCTCTATATTGTATTATGTATCTTCTATGTTTTATTTTTGCATTTGTTTTATTTTATTGTTCCATGATCCTGTTTTTCTAACATGGAGTGTCTAAGGTGATTATTTCAGATAGAGATTCCAAGTTTACATCCAAATTCTAGCAAGGTTTGTTCAAATTGTTGTAAAAACTATCATCCAGAGTTAAATGGGAAAAAATAGAGGACCAATAGGATAATTGAGTACATGCTCAGGATGTATGTCATGGACCAACCATGAAAATTGGAAGACTATCTCCACTTAGTGGAGTTTGCTTACAATAATGGGCATCAAGCCACATTAAAAATAATTATGTTTGAAGCTTTTTATGGTAGGAAGTGTATCACACTAGTGAGTTGGGGTAACCCAACAAACATAGCCATCGTTGGGCCATATTTGTTAAAGGAAATGAAAGAGAAGATGGTGAAGATCAAGAAGAATTTAAAGGCTACACAGAACATGAACAAAATTTATGTGGACAAGAACATAGTTTTTAGAGATTTTAAAGTATGAAAATATATTTTCCTAAAATTGAAAGAAAAAATAAGTATGATAAGATTGGGTTGGTGCCTAAAGTTTGTAGCAAGATATTGTGGGCCTTCTGAAATATTAGAGAAGATAAGGCCAATTTCATACATGTTATCATTGTCTACATCAATGAGAGTGCATAATGTATTAAATGTATCATTATTAAAGAAATATGTGTTTGACTGTAACCACATAATTGATTGGACTGTGATCCAGGCGGAAAACAAAAGGGATTTTCGAGTGGAAATAGTACACATCCTGGACCAAAAAGTGAAAGTGATATGGAACAAAGTCATATGGATGGTAAAGGTTTAATGGACCTACTATTTTCCTGAATATACAACATGGGAGCATGAAGAAACTATGTGGAAGGAATACCTACAAAGTTTTGTCAATTTTGAAGAAAATATAAGCCAAAAATGCAAGACTTCATTTTTGGGAATCTAGTTTCTAGAACCACATACAAAATATTCTTGGTCACTTTCACTAATAGCCCTGAGAAGGAATGGTGTAGCCTAATGGAATAAAGGGAGTGAAGGGGACACTTTCCTCTGGTCAACAGGATGAGAATACTGAGAGATTATGGTTGGGACTGTTATTAGAGGGTAAAAATTACAAAAAATTGTTTTATTTTCTAAGTATTATGATCTAAATTTGTATATGTATTTTGGAATAGTACTGTGCATTGAGGAAGATGCACAGTTGTAGGGGACGAGGAATGTAACATATCCTCTAAAATCCCTAGTTTAATTAATGCATAACGTAGATATAATGTGTGTCTATGGCGAAGCGATGCAATATGCATAATGTATTTTCTGAATTTTAATAAATATAATGTGTGACCAGTTGTTGAGAATATGGATAGGCATGGGGGATTATTAATACAAGATAAAATAGTTAAATTCATATGGGGTTTATAAGAGGGGTCCAAGAGGGAAATTATTTATGGGTATTAATTCAAACCCATATTTATGAATTTTATTATCATTGGGGAAAACATCTATTTTTTTGTTTAAGTATATGAAATTCCAATAATTAAACTCATGTAAGAGGGTGGGTGTCATAGTCACATCCCATAGTTATTGGAATAATGGGGATGAGGTAGAATCAACATTGGGCAGAGTGAATAGTCAATTGTATTGGGAAAAAACAGGAAATTTGTGTGGTAGTAAGAGGGAGTTTTACACATTAAGTTTTTTATGAAGAACAAACAAAGAATAAAAAAAGAGCATGGGAGTTGGAGAAACAAGGCTGGGGGAATATATAACATGTTGGATAATATTTGTATCATTTTGGATATGGAAATCGAAGATACGGGTTTTAGGACTAAAGAGTGAACACCTGAGTGAGTTTCACTCTAACAACAAGTGTTTGTTATTGGTTACTAGTAGTTTTTCTAGAAATGAGTTCCCTTGAGTTACCAACAGAAATATTTTGGGTTACCTATGCCATAGAGACACTGATAAATGAATGGGATACATGATGGAATGGGAGAAGTGAAGAAGTACATTCCTTGGGTTGGGAAGGTCAAGAGCAAGAGAGTTGGAGGAAGTTTGGGATGGTTGTAGGAGAATACATGTGGGTTTTGTGATAGTGAGATGTGAGTGGACATTGACAGACACACTTCTCTTGTGGATTCCTAGCCCCATCTCGGTGGGAATTTCTATTGATATTTAGAAGAGAATCTCTATGGTTGGGTGGAATGTCCTTCCCAAGTTGTTGGTTGCACACGTGTGTTAAAAGATAAGTGTTTATATATATTTATGAGTTACTTCATGAGTTCAATTATTTTTCTTTTCTCTGTGTATTGGAATGGTTTATTTGTTGTTGTGAATTCTTTATTAGTTTCATTCATGATCATTTAGAGTTTTGTAGATGAATCTAATTATGGGTAGAAAAATATGGTTAAAAAAAAGTGTACAAATAGTAGTTGGTAAGCTACAAAAAAATGAATTAGTAGAAATTTCAATTTTTATGTGTATTCCACATTGTAGAGTACCCTAGTTGAGCCGGGGTACATTACATGGCATGGATTCCTTAGGTTTTGAGGCTACCAATTTGCTTCCTATGGATTTTTCCATAATGGTGGATTGTCTTTGGTACATAAATAAATTCGAAGGTCTAACTCTAAAATAATGGTTAACACTAGTGTATCATTATTTAATTTCTCTGGACTCCAACTTAACTAACATATATTCATAAGAAAAGAAATTAAATTACTAATGGAAAGAGAGGGGGACTTATATAGGCATATATCATTTACATCTGGAAATGACAACATAACAAGGCCAACCATGTGACGGATATTGACCTATCGTTCATAACTATAGTCACATATATTAAACATATTCAACAACTTACTAGACATGACCGGACAACCCAAAACATGTCATGATAACTCGCTTTATAAATTCCAACAGAAATTCCCACCAGAATGGAGGATAGCTAGACTACGAGACTAAAACAATAGACAAAGAATCCATGGATTCCAAAAATTTCCACAATTGTATACATGTTGTATGCTTAAATGAATCTCCAACTCCAATCCAACAATATGTGAATAACTTCTCCTTGACCATAAAGGGATACTTAGTAGTGAAATAATGAATCAATACAATCAAATACTTAGGTCTCTCAACCACAGATGATGACTAAGACTGAAATAAAATATCCATACAAATCAAAACTTGAACAAATTACTGAAAACCAGATGCTATTCACAAAACTAGAGATGACAATGAAAACATTAAAAAAATAAATTATACCCTACCCCACTTCCTCTGATAGTAGTGCATAAAATTACATTCAAGAAGTAGAAACATAGGTATTTAGGTGAGAATTTTTCAACCATCATGGATTAATAATTCCATCAATCTAGGCTTGGCATATTGCACTGGATTTTCTAATTTTTGCAACTATAAATGGTCCCAACCAATGCATATGAATATTTCCAAGGTTTCTCTAATATTTACTATCATATAGAATCGAGACATCTCCTTTCATAGAGGATTTGATCTTAATATGGCATTCATTCCATGATTTCTATCTTTCTTTCTCTACAAACTTGTGGAAATCAACCATGAACCTAGATTCTTCCAACTCCATCAAGTCAAAAAATTGTTCTCTAATCAATTCTTAATCAATCGTATGAGTATCATGTGCAATATATAGATTAGGTACAACAAACTTTATAGAAACAACAAATTATCGACCATACACAAGCTAAAACGGGATATATGTTTATGCAAACTCTTGGTAGTGGTCCTATACACCCATAAAACAACAGGGATACTCTAATCTGAATCATCCCTATTTGTGGAATAGATTTTAATTGAGCCCTACTATACCTTTATTTCTCACCCTATGACTCACAGGGGACATTTTGGTGTCATTTTATTGAAATCATATGTTTCTTCTACAAAAAGCCATGTTTTTTAGCCTGGTCGCTCTTTTCCTAGCTAAAAGGGTGACTTGTTGCTTATTATCTTTCTAGGAGAGATCAATTCTAGGAAAGAGAGATTGGGATAAAAAACATTATTTTTAAGAAACACATGATTTCAAAAAAATTACATCAATAGGTTCCCCATGAGACCTAGGGTGACAAATAAAGGTATAGAGATCTCTTCCCTAGAATTTTATTGGATGCCTCCACTATTCCATTGACCTAGGGTGATAAGGACTAGTTTTATGGTGTTGAATTAGAAATTCCATAGCTAAGGTAGCAATAATAGTGCTCAAAAAATGCTTATCTTGATCAGATCATAGGTCAAACTTATCAAATATGATGTTGACAATGATATTTGTAAAACAATCCTTTACAGGTTCTACCCACATCCATCTAATCAAGTAATTATCTTTTCTAATAATGTACCTTGGTTTAGACTGATGAGTTTGAAAGGCAAACGGGTTCCACAAAAACAACAACCCTTTTCTCAAATGGTTGTAATACTTTGACTGAATATAAAAATAATGCATCATTTTAGAGGGTCTTTGTACCCTTTGACATACATCACAACTTTTGGCATCTTCTTTGGTATCTCTTGAATATAGTAGGCCACCATAATGTAGCATGTGACACTTTGTGAGCTATCATTTTGCCAACATGTCATGAGAGAGCATTGAATACTACCATATACTAATACATGTTTTCTACTTTTTATGTTTTGGTATTTTTGACCAGAATCCAAATCTTATTTGTAATTCTAGAAATAAACTATGTATGGAGTTTTTGAAATGTCCAATGTTTGGAGTGGACACTCCACCCATCATCAAATTGTTTTCAGAATTACAAACAAGATTATGAGGAACTGTGAAAAATTGCATACATAGATATAAATTTTGGCTAAATCCAATTTTTTGTTGTTTAAATTGAATTTCTGAATGCATAAATGGATTCAACAAGCTACAAAATCCTAGTAAGCTCAGATTATAGAAACTTAACCATTGAAATATACAAATAAAACAATTTCTAGGCAAATTTCCAACAAAATAAAACGAAAATATCCTACTAGACATTTTCTAATGATGATAATGGTATAGTATATCCTACAATTTGGTTAATAAATATTTTAAAAATGCAGATAGCCGTTACAGGTGTTCTGAATGATGATGCTATTGTGGCCTGGGAATTTTTGTATTAATATTTTAAAAAGTTCAAGAGACGAGAGCTTGATAAAGTAGGGAGTAGACATTCACTATACTACATATATCGAGTCTTTGCAATAAATTTTGTGGAAGCTCGCTATGGATAATTTCAGAAAGAAAAATAACCTTCAACATAATCCACATGAAAAGAATCAGTTAAAAATAGTATTTAATTAGATTATCATATTTCATTTGTTGAATGTGTTTTTCTTAAATTTTGCATATTTTATTTGTTGAAATTTTAACAAGCAATGAAGTTTTAAGGGTTTGGTTTTTCTTTGGACAAAAATAGTAGCTAAATAAATTGATGTTTGAGATAAGCTATCCTAGTGAACAACTCAAATAGATCTTATAATGATGTGAAATCAAACTTAAAATAAAATGTTAAGTATAGAAATTTAAATAAAATGAACTTCTTATTAAAGATGACAAAAATAATAATAATCTACTTTTCAAGTTATATATACTATTTTTTTGGATTCGAATTTGACTTGTAATTTTCAAGAAAAAATCACATATTCTTAACCATTAAACCTAATTAAGTTATATGATTATTAATATATAAAATAAAATATCAAAAATATGATTTTGCAATATTTAGTTTTAAACACAACATCACACATCGCATGCGTTAATAAAACTTGGTATGATAAAGAATGTAAAATTTCTAGGAAAGCCATTAGGGATTCTTCTAATGAGCCCTTAAAA